>JAUIRK010000559.1:0-34904 GCA_030549495.1 Nectonema munidae
CTATTTATTTTTCCTATACTTTTCTTTGAAACTATTTTCTAAAATGGCGCTTTTTACCGTGAACCCAATTTTGAAAAAATGGCTAATAAAATGGCTAAAAATGTAAGTTTCTTAAAAAACTTTTGAATATCTCAATCATTTATATGCTTAATATAGTTTTAATTATAGAATAGGTAAATAGTATCCTGAATATACTCTGTTTTTTTATTTGAAATTTCAATAACCTTTTTTGGGTTTGCTAGATTTTATAAAATGTATAAATGTTTAATACTTATTTTTTGACTTTTTAATGAAACTTTATTCTAGTATACCTACACTATATATCATTTATTTATAAATTTTGATATCATACATCAGGGCTTTTTCTTATTTAAGGATATTGTAAAAGTTATCTGCTCTAAGAGTTTAGAAGCATCATTAGCGTATAACTCAGGAAATTTGTCAGGTATATTTTTATACGCTTTTGCTAGAAGGCTACTTATAATCAGGGTACGATGTTAGAAGGATCTTTTTCAATTACAGAATATTTTCGTCCCCTTTTAATTAATCCCTCTCTTCCTCCTATCTAGGGTTGCCAGATTTCAAAAATAAAAAATCGGGACACTTTTGTATGATAGAATAACATTAAATTCATTAACATTTATAACTGTTGTATATTTACTTATAAAAATGATTTTTTAACTAGTGGATCTTTTAATGACATACATATTCATAATAATATTCACCACTATAATACTAGATCTTATCTACATGTACCATATATTAACTCTAATAAATGTTTTAAATTTTTAATTTCTGATTGCATAAAGTTTTTCAATTTTTATTCCAACCACTTGAACATTGATTCATTTGTTCTTTTTAAAATATGTTTGAGAAACTGTAAATTAGGAAATAATACTTCAAAATCATAGTTTGTATATATAAAATCATTGTCTTGACTTCGGACCAGAGGCGCAGCTAGCGAGTGGTCAGAGTCTCCTAAATATCTTTTCTACCACTACCCGCACTTAAATTCCTTTTAAATTTATGGAACAGAAAATCCCCTTCCCCCTTCAAATCTTGCTATGCCCCTCACTTCTATTTTATTGCAACGTGGGACGTTATGGCTTTATTATATTTTGGTTTTCGGATATTTTGATTTCGTACATTTTGATTTTCGCACCTTGTGTCTAGGATTCCTCTATATACCTAACTCAAAGCCTCGGGGTATAAATCATCGCGCTCTCACTCACGCTACTCGTTACAACCCCCACATACTCTCTACGATGACAGACGAAAATCCCTCTGCGGAATCCTCTTCACGTACTGATGGTTCCTTCGCCTTACTTGCACAAATAGTCGAAGAAATCCGAGATAATATGCAAAAACAACAGAAGGAGATTAAAAGTATCTCCAAGAAATTTACCCCTCCTGCTATGCACATCAATATCCCCAGTGGTAGCACTCAACCTCCTGGCGACATCTCGATTGGGGAAATAAAGTCTCCCACCCTAGAATTCAAGCAGACAGTGCTTGGATACGCACCTACTGACTTATCCCACCCCGAATTGTTGTCGGCAACTACTGCTGCCTCGCTAGCAGACAGACGCATCGCAGCATTCTGCGACGCCATTCCTACTCACTTACGTAACTGCAAAGACAATATGATAGTAAGTCTCTTCAACGTGATAAAGAGAAACTTACGCCTCATATCCTTAGACGATCTCACGGAAGTAAACATACTTGCCACAACGCCATGCCTTGCCACCCAAAGTAGTTGGGAGGCAGCTTCAAGACAAATGGGAAGAATTGGGATGCAGAACTTATACATCCCAGTACCCGAAAGACCTCCTCCCAGTAATTTTCGCTACTCCTCGTTCCAAAAGAGCGATGCGGCGAAACAGAAGAAGGGAGGAAGAAAGTGAAAGAGTTAACAAAGTGCTCGAAAATAAAGGGGCGCCAGCACTCGAAAAAGCGAAAGTCCCCTTGGCTGACATAACTAACATCCTACCGCCGCAGGAAAAGACGCCTGTTCAGGACGACAGTTATCCGTTCTTTTCCGAGGATGATGACATCAACATCGACATCATTGAGAGACTACTCTTTCCTAAAAATCTTGAAAACGAAACGAGGAAAAAAGCCAGCAAAGCCGAAGATATGGAAACAACAGTATGCCAGCCACTCGAAGCCAAAAACTTAGAAGGTTTCACATGGCCAACCATGGAACAAGTAAATGAGTGGCTGGGCACAGAGTCGAAGATATCCATCCGAGACTCACAAATCAAGATTGATCTACTAGAAGATGTACTCAAGGACGTGTTTGGCTCTGACTTCTCTAGCGCCCTAGAGAATGTAGAAAATGAAAGTATAAAAGCGTTATCCCCAGAAGACATGATAAAGATTATAAGGAAGAGTAGTCTCAAAAGTGACATTGGTGTTAAGATGGTAGAATCCAATGAAGTATTCTAGAATCCTTAGAATACTTGAAAGATAAAAAACTGTTCAATCCTGAAACGTGGCGTAGCATTTTCACTGAAGTGCTTAGTTATGATTCCCCCACCGAATCTCCTACGGAGGAAAGTGGGGAGGTCAAAAGCAAAGAAAAGGTAACAGCCTCGACTCAAATGATGAGTCTCCGGAGCATGACTCCGATGACGATACCCAGGAGGTGTTGGACTGGCTATCGCCCATAAGTTTCACAGAAAGAACGCCTTATGGAAAAAGAAAGAGTATCCTATTCCTAGCCCAAAAGTCACATTTGACTCATCTAATTCGCTATGGAAAGCTCCTTGGGATCTAGCTAACACTAAAGCCTCCAAAATATTGAATAATCGCCGAACGCAAGGAAGATGAAGCCATCGTCTCAGACTCCACAACCGCCATATGGGCGATGAGAAATATGGGATCAAAGGAGCGCACCATTCAGAAAATTCTCTTGATGACCAAGGATGCCTTAAAAAGAAAAATCAAAGAAACGGACATTGTGTATATTCCGTCTCTCCTCAACCCAGCTGATAGACCGTCAAGGGTTCAATTACCTCCGGTTCCCACCCAACCCTCCTGAGAAGACGGACGACAGAAGAAAGAAAACAAATCTCAATGATGGAACCAAGCAATTTCCATGAAAACTATATTTTTGTGCTATAATGCCTCCCTTAGGAAAATTATTTTATTATTTATTGGAAAATTTACCTGTAGCTTAAATTTTATTTGTGCGCTATGTGTGGATTGGTTGTTGAGAAGGGCCTCCATTGTGGATCGTGTGAGAGAGCCTATCATGGAGAATGTATCGATTTAACTGAAGATGACAGGGCCTTTTTTTTTGTTTAAAAAGCTTAACTTTTTATGCTTTGCATGCTGTTTTAGCGATAAAGAATATGATTTTCATGGCGCTATTGAACGTATTGAAAACTATTATATATATCTAGAAAAGTGTAATGACACCTTTCATAATATTTTAAATAATATGAAAGATTTCATGAGAGCCGAAAAAATTTTTTTAAGAAATGAAAATTTCATATTTTCCAAATTTAGTCCCTCGCAAACTAGATCGATAATAGCTCAATCTATACAAAACTAGCATCGATCCAATTAGCTCAATTTCAACTTTTTTTTATGATAATGAAAGTAGAAGTGATGTATTTCGTCTCCTTACCGCTATAGAACTAGTTTTAAATTCAAATTTTATGCGATAAAGTTTCATTAAAGTTTGTGATTTTCAAGATTCAATAAAATCAGTTTGCTCTCAATTCGGATGGTCCAACATTTATACAATTTGGGCTCTATCAAATGTTTTAAATATTTGCTTCAAATGCCATACAATTCAAAAAAAAAAGATCGTAGATATTTTGAATACTACTCTTATTCCGTTCAAAGATTTCAAATCTTGCGAAATTAATATACTTTTTTCTTGTTCTCAATTTTCTCCTTTCACCCATAATAATCCTAACCATTTTGTTCTTTTGATCAATCGGGATATAAATAGTTTTTCTTTAGAAAAAAAGTATGATTTGTCTAAAAGTCATATTACGATAGATAAAATTTTATCAACTGTTCCACAAAAAACTGCCTCTATTCTTTCTGAACATAATTATTTTGCTGTTGAATCATCAAAACCCGATAATTTGTGCCTGAAAGTAAGTGATTTTATTTCGAAGAATGAATGGTTTACCTTCATATTAAATCCTGATACATTGGTTCATGAACAGATACCTAAAGGACTTAAAGAAAATGTTTGCTTCAAAATTCGTATTGATCCTTCAATGCGAGTATTTTGTGATGATTGCGGGGCCTGGGTGCGTAATGGTTCTAAGAAATTATTTTATTTCTATGATGATCGTTTATGTATTTTTATTGACCTTAGGAATGACAGAAAAAGTGAAGCGAAAATTATTGTTGTTAGGTATTATTCCAAATTAAAAAATGATCCACGTTATATGCGAAGAATTTCCTATTTTTCCAAGTTTATTATCACGAAAACTTATTATATTTTGCTACTGTAGAATATAAAGGACTCTTTCCACACATATATTTTCTGGCTAATCGTGATAATTCAGGTAAGCTTGCGTCCATACTTATCCACCATTTCAACTTTTCCAGAGTCCGTCATATTTTAATATATCATTTATCACTCTTGTTTCTATATATGTTTTTCAGTTGTTGTGTCTGAGATACACTGATTATACCCGAACATATATATATAATTTAAGTTTCAATATTTTGTAATAAAAAAACTATATTTTGCTTTTATAATCCCTAACAGCATCAATGCATTATGCATAATACCTGTTGATAGTTATTTCTTCTATATTCTGCATACACTAAATTGAAAGAACAGTAATATTTAGTAGAAAAACAATAAATAAACAGACGAAAATAAAAATATTCATATATTTGTTTGGAGATTATCAAAAGGCAATAGCCGCTGTGATGATGCACCTCAGAAAACAGAAATAAAAAATTATAACGCAACACCAAAAAAGTTCTTCAGTGTGTTGGTAAATCAATTGGACGAAGATGAAAATGTACAATTAAGCCGTGTTCAATATTCAAGGTTCAATTTTAATGATTTCTTGCATACATAACAATCAACATGTTGACATGTGTCTTCATAAAGAGAAATCAAATAACTTTTTAATTTTTTTTTAAACAAAAATAAAGAAGTATTGCAATCATTGAAAACTAAAAAGGCATTCCAAAATTTGCATACCCTATATTTGAGACCAGTTTTGGATGACTTAAGTTTATAAAAAGGTAAAACCAAGTTGCGTTCATATCTTAGGTTGAAATTTTCATACTTATAGTTAAACTTCAGCCAACCATCAAAAGCGAAGGGTAAATCACCATGAATGTAATTATATTAAAAAAATTGACACTTTTAGCTTATAAATATCCTTCAGTTTAAGTAATGAATTATGATGAAAAATATTGCTGGTATGGCTTAACAAAGGCAAGTCAAAAACAAGTCTCATAGCCTTTTTTTGAATCTTCTCTAAAAGTGAAACATTGCAACAACCCCAGTTTTCAACACTATAATAAAGATGAGGAAGAAACAACGCCTTATAATCTTTAATTTTATCTCATTATCCAATTTACACTTATGCTTGTAGAGTATTCCATTAATAACATTCAATTTATTAGCAATATATATAACATGATCATTCCAATTTAAATCACAGTTGATAATTAAGCCTAAATAGTTGAATTTCGTTACATTTTCAAAACCTAATGAGGGACCCACACGATTCTTTTTCCTACTAAAAAACATTGATTTTGTCTATATTTGCATATATTTATTTGTATGTATATAATAGTGATGCATATCTTATATATATCAGATATTGATTCTATTAATAATTTACAACTTAAATATAAGATGAAAAATATATTTGATTGTAGGATTGTTGTGATAAAAGCGATACAAAATAAACTCTTTATTTAACACCCTGAAATGTAGTTGGTATAAAAGTGCAAAAGAAAAGTGAAATGTCTTACTAACATCAGGAGTGAGAAAAGAAGCAACAACGAACAGGACAACAAGGTGAATAAACAGATAGAAAATGAGTGCAATATATATTAGCATGATTTGTATAATTGAAGTTAATGGCAAGGTTTTTACAATTAAGCTCGAGTGATAAAATAAGTGGAGAGGAGATTTGATAATGGAAAAGGTGAAGTGATGCTTGAAGGCTTGAATTATACTACACTCTTCCCTCCTAAGTAATCTTCCGAAGTGAATCTTTTTGGCGGGTTTTTTATTCTTGTTGATCTTCTAGGCATACTCATCAGTTCCAGATCCATTTCTTCATTACTTTGAACATCATCTTCAGTTGTTTGCAATTTGTTTACTTCTCTGTGTTGATCTTCTCCATTTGATGATTGTTCATTTTGATTACTTTGATCACAACAAGTTTTACGTGCTAAGTCTAGAAGTGAAACACTGGTTTCCCGACCATCATTCTTACGAATGCGAGCGGAATTATGATTGGCTTCAATAAGCTCCACTTCTTTTACTGGGGACACATATTTTGAAAATTTAACATGTTTTTTTAAATAAACCGGCCCAGGGCTTAGCAGCCAGTTGGGCAATGCCTCGCCATTAGAGGCCCTACGACGGTGAATAAATAGACGCTCGTGTGGTGTTTCGTTAGTGGTGGTGCATAATAACGACCGTTGAGAATGTAAAACCTGCTGTAGAACTTCTTCCCACTGAGATAAGGGTAAACCTTTATTTTTACATGCAAGAACTAAAGACCTCCAAATAACCCCGTTGTAGCGTTCACATTGAGCGTTAGATGTAGGATGATAGGGCATTGTATGAGAGGGGACTATACCGTGATTTTTCAACCAATCTTCAAATTCTTTTGAAGTAAAATGGGTACCCTTATCTGAATGAATAATTTGTGGTAAACCAAAAACGGTAAAAATACTAAAAAGATGTTCCTTAGTGTTGTTTGTATCAGCGTATTTACATGGAAAGGCCCAAACGAACCTACTGTATTCATCAATAACAGTGAATAGGTATCTGTTTTTGGATGTAGTGGGTAAGGGTCCTTTATAATCTATTGATAAGCGTTGAAATGGCTCAGTTGCTCTGATTAAATGAGAGTCAGGAGGTTTATAAAAACGAGGCTTTACTTCTGAACAAATGGAACACAAGTTATTAATTTCTCTGACTTCTTGAAGTGAATATGGCATGTTCTTAGTCTTAACGTAATGATACAACCGTGTAACGCCAGGATGACAAAGTTCCTGATGTAACTCTCTGAGTTTATTTACCCTGATAGAAGAAACACGTGAAAATAGATCTGCAGCTACATTGTTTTTCCCTGGTCATCGTACCTAAACTGGGCCAATTCAAGTCTCCAACGGACAATTTTATCATTTTTTATTTTACTTAGACTCTTATTGGCATTCATAAGAAATGAGACTGGCTTTTGGTCAGTAATTATGGTGAAACGCCGTCCCATCAACAGATGTTTCCATTTACGTACTGAGTCCACTATTGCTAAGGCTTCCTTTTCTATAGAAGGATAACTTTTCTCATGGTTGTAAAAAGTTCTAGAGTGGTACGCTACCGGTCTTCCTTTTTGACTTAAAATAGCGGAAAGTGCTAAATCTGAAGCGTCAGTTTCAACTGTGAAATTGCCATCATTTTCAGATATGGAGTATAACGAAGATTTAGATAAAGAAGTTTTCAAGGTTTCAAAAGATTTTTCTTGATTTTTACTTAATGGAAATTTAGAACAATTTAATAAAAAACGAATACTGTCAGAGTAATGAGGTATAAATTTAGCATAATATGCGAATAAACCTAGAACACGTTCTAACTCTTTTTTACTATTTGGAACAGGTAATCAACGGCATCAACGGCTCAATCCTCTTAGGGTCAGGCGAAATTGTACCATTCTTAATTTCATATCCCAACAAGTTAATTTTGTCAGTTGAGAAAACACATTTTTCTTGATTTAGCGTAAGACCGTATTTCTCAACAACCGACATAAACTTTTCCAAATTCTCATCATGCTCTTGTTTCGTTTTACCGCACACTGTAATATCATCAAGATACACTACAACTCCACGGCAATCGCTTTCATTAATTATAGTGTTTATAACACGTGAAAAACAGCCACAGCATTAGTTAATCCAAACGGGATACGATTAAATTCATAAAGACTGTTATTAGCCTCGAAAGCTGTAAACTTCCTTTCATCTGGAAAAATCTCTATTTGGTGGTATGCTGAAGTCATGTCAAGTTTCGAAAAAAAATTGTAATGTGAAACCTTCTGAATAATATCATCAATTCGGGGAAGCGGGTAGGCATCTAAGAAGAATATTTATTAACTGTTGTACTGTAATCTATGCACATACGTGGTTTATTCACTTCATTACGCACTACCAAGACCTGAGCAATGAAAATTAATGAAATCTAATGAGAAAATTAGATGAAGATAATTGATCACTTAGTAATTTTGTAATGTAATAATATTGTACATTAGATAAATTTTCAATAAAAATATTTTATATATTATAATAATTTCTATTTAACATTAGAAAATATAAATATATTGACTTTAAGTTAATTAGTATAAATAAATTACTATCAATCACAATGTTGATTAATTAAAAATATTTTTAAAAATCAAAATAAAAATATTAAATATATTTAGTAATTTTAATTTTAGTAATTAATATTTTGTAGTTATTTTTTTAAATTTTGTTTATAAATAATTATAATTATAATTGATTATTTACTAAAAAATTAAAAATATTTTTAAAAATCAAAATAAAAATATTAAATATATTTAGTAATTTTAATTTTAGTAATTAATATTTTGTAGTTATTTTTTTTAATTTTGTTCCATTTTAGTTAAAATGGCTAAAAACCCTACTTTGCGTAACGGTCCTATTTTGCGCAAGACACCGATATTAATCCTATTAGTGCTGGAAAAAGCACTAATAGGATTAATTAAAAAAATTAATAAAAAACTAATATAAATTTTTTGAAACAATAAAATTTCGTTCAATTCTTTGTTTTTTTTATTTTTGTCACAATTTTGGTCTAAAAACTACATTTTTTAAGTATGTCATATAGAAATGGTTTATACATCATTCGATTCCTCTCTTCATCATGGATACAATTGTACAGTTTTTTAGGTAGGTCATCCTGAGATGATTTATACATCATTTGATTAATCTTTTCAACCATGATACAAAAGTACCGTAGCTAAAATTAAAAAATTTGTTGCTTAAGGCTTTTTTTGCAATGTTATAATTTGTATGAAATTATTTTGTCTTTCAAAGTATAACTTTTTATCATTCAGGAATAGAATTCGCTAGAAATTCAGTGTTCTCAGATAGGAAGATTATATATTGTTCTTCAGCATCTGGATCAGCTAAGTCATCAACTATAAAACAAAAAAATTTACGTTAAAGACTACCCTTACCATATGGTAACAAAGATAAAAATATAACAATTTAGCAAATTGAATTTTGAAAATATTTTGTAACATTTCAAGTTTAAAAAAATAATCGGTTTTTTCAATCAGTCTAATTTTTTTGCCTTATTTACCGAAGATAGATCTAATATCAATGAAAGATGAGGTAGATAATGAATATAAGTTCATTGGACACTTCGAAGATCACTTTACTAAGTTTTATATTTTATTTCCTTTGAAAACCAAAAGTGCTCAAGAAGTTTCAAAGATGATTAAGGAACGAGTTTTAGCTTATCTTGGGACGCCATTAATATTTCACTAAGACAACGGAAGAGAATTTGTGAATACGACACTTAAACATCTCTTTAAAACATGGGATTCAGAAGGCAACAGTACTATTTTTGTTACTGGAAGATCTAGACATTCCCAGTCACAAGGCTTAGTCGAACGAGGAAATTCTATAGGTATCTAATTACGTTTTTTGATTTTATTTTGTAACTGAATTTTTTTAGTTCAACAGAAATTGTCAAAATTAAGAAATAATTTTGAAGTTAAAAATTTCTCTTGGGTATCTTTACTTCCTAGAGTAATGTTTATTTTAAACTCGCAGGAGAATGTTACAATTAAAACATCTCCTTATGAAACAGTGTTTGGCCAAAATGCAAGAAAAACATTTTTTGCTGATAGCCTCACCGGCGTTCATGATGAAAATTTAGTGCAATCGGACTCACAAGAGGCCTCATTTGACGATTTAGATAATTCACAAAAGAAGACTCTATGCCTACAATCTTATATTATCGATTATGATTATTGCATCAAGCCAGTAGAAGAATCGACCAAGTAATTGTAAATATGATAGATTTTTTAACACTATTGATTAATTAAATAAAAAAATTTTGCAAAATATTTTCTATATTTATTTAAAATTAGACAGAAGAACAAAGGAGCCGAGCGTGTCCAAATACGAGAAAATTTCTATCAAGAAACCTGTAAATCTGCAAAAACAATAAAGTACATGTATGATAAGCGTTTCAAAAATCAAATACATCATTATGAGTAATATAAAGAACTTTATAATGTTTAATTTATTATAATATTGTTATATATTGTGTAGTGTAAATGACAAAGTTACTCTTGTGATAGAAAGATAGGGCTTCCAGTGAGGCCAAAAGACTACCGTGCAAAATAATTGAAGCAAGAGGACTTAAGAGTGAACTTAATGTCCTGTGACAAACAGAAAGATAGCTCAAGCTGCGGTGTATATGCAATTGCATTTTCTTTATCAATCCTATTCAACCAAACACCAAGACATCTAACATATATGCCTAAACATCTATACAACTGCTTTATTACCAACCTTTTGTCACCATTTCCATGTATCGATAGCTTCAGAGATACTATGTACACAGCATCATATATTGCAAAAAAGACTTAAAACAATTTAAAAAATGTTATATCTTACTTTGAACTTAATATTTTTATGAAAAATAAATAAGATGTTTATTTTATTTCCGTACTAAATTTGGTCAATAGAGTATAATTGACAAAAAAATAATTTAAGTGTTTTAAAATGATGAAAAAATCACTTACTTTTGAACATTTTTATGCTGTTTAAATGTAAAGAATTCTAAACCTTAATTAATTTAAAAAAAAAATTGTTACATACCGTTTTTATTTCGTAAATTATATTTAATAACTCGAATATTCTTCACTAAAGTTTACATTCATATTTACACATTTATAAACAAATGTGAATTTTATAAATTTGTTCAAGATCAGGTATTTAGAGTTTATTTCGTAATGCTCCAGAAGTTCCATTATAAATGATTTTTACAGCTTTTTCTTGTTTTTTTAACAATTTTAATTTAGATCTAACAAAACAACATGAAATTACAGCATATAAGTTTAGAATGAAATAACGCAAAATATAGGTTTAATCCAGATTTAATATCAAAAGATTTATCATATATTATTATAATTAATAAGCTATTAATAATTATTTGTAGCTTAATTTATAATTAAGTATAAATAATTTATTTGTTTTATTCAGTATAAAAGGATTTCAAAATGAATGAAATATATTTTTGTTAATAATAAATATTAAAAAATTCAAAAAAAAATTTTTAATTAATTTAAAATAGTAATATTAGAAATGCAATTTAAAATAGTAAAATTTCGAAATATTTATAAAAATTTATATTATTAATTTTTTGCTCTAATCTTTGAAAATGGCCATTTCCGAAATTGCGCTTAAACCGGTCCTGGCAAAATGAGCTGACAGAAAAGCTTACAAGAAAAACTTTAATAACTTTTAAAATAATCAATGAATTGACTTGAAATTTTAAATACTAATAAAACATTATAAAATATATAATCTTATAAAGTTACATAAGAATCTAACCAATAGATTTGATATTATGATCACTCAAAATTTGGAAATTTTTTCGGTAGCCATTTTTATGGTAAAATAAGCTGACAATTTATAGCCATTTTATCGGTTTTTTAAAAATGGAGATTTTCGTAATTATCTTATTCCTTTGATTTTCAAATTTCATTTCATTTTTACTACTCGTAAGTTCTCTAAACAATCTTTACAAGCTTTTTACTTTCGTCGATGTAATTAAGAATTTTAAAGCCTATTTAACTTTTTAAATAAACTATGCTCTAATATTTTATTTTTATCTTATAGTTTTAATATTGATATCACATATGACATTTTTAACTTCCAATTTTTATATGAAACTTTTTTCTATCTTTTCGTTTTGTTATTATCTTCACACATGTGAAATATTAATATTTTTTAGAACAGATTTTTACCTTTTACAATTGAATTCTGTAAGATAATTATTTTCTTTTTATTATCTTCTCACATGTGAAATATTAATATTTTTTTAGAACAGCTTTTTAACTTTTACAATTCTGTAAGATAATTATTTTCTTTTTATCATTATCTTCACACATGTGAAACATTAAATTTTTTTTAGAACAGCTTTTTACCTTTTACAATTCCGTAAGATAATTATTTTCTTCACACATGTGAAATATTAATATTTTTTAGAACAGTTTTTTACCTTTTACAATTCTGTAAGATAATTATTTTCTTTTTGTTATTATCTTCTCACATGTGAAATATTAATATTTTTTTAGAACAGCTTTTTAACTTTTACAATTCTGTAAGATAATTATTTTCTTTTTATCATTATCTTCACACATGTGAAACATTAAATTTTTTTTAGAACAGCTTTTTACCTTTTACAATTCCGTAAGATAATTATTTTCTTCACACATGTGAAATATTAATATTTTTTAGAACAGTTTTTTACCTTTTACAATTCTGTAAGATAATTATTTTCTTTTTGTTATTATCTTCACACATCTGAAATATTAATATTTTTTAGAACAGCTTTTTACCTTTTACAATTCCGTAAGATAATTATTTTCTTTGTGTTATTATCTTCACACATCTGAAATATTAATGTTTTTTTAGAACAGCTTTTTACATTTTACAATTCTGTAAGATAATTATTTTATTTTGTTATTATCTTCACACATGTGAAATATTAATGTTTTTTTAGAACAGCTTTTTATCTTACAATTCTGTAAAATAATTATTTTCTTTTTTTTATTATCTTCACACATGTGAAATATTAATGTTTTTTAGAACAGCTTTTTACCTTTTACAATTCTGTAAGATAATTATTTTCTTTTTGTTATTATCTTCACACATGTGAAATATTAATATTTTTTTAGAACAGCTTTTTAACTTTTACAATTCTGTAAGATAATTATTTTCTTTTTGTCATTATCTTCACACATGTGAAACATTAAATTTTTTTTAGAACAGCTTTTTACCTTTTACAATTCCGTAAGATAATTATTTTCTTCACACATGTGAAATATTAATATTTTTTAGAACAGCTTTTTACCTTTTACAATTCTGTAAGATAATTATTTTCTTTTTGTTATTATCTTCACACATCTGAAATATTAATATTTTTTAGAACAGCTTTTTACCTTTTACAATTCTGTAAGATAATTATTTTCTTTGTGTTATTATCTTCACACATCTGAAATATTAATGTTTTTTTAGAACAGCTTTTTACATTTTACAATTCTGTAAGATAATTATTTTCTTTTTGTTATTATCTTCACACATGTGAAATATTAATGTTTTTTTAGAACAGCTTTTTACATTTTACAATTCTGTAAGATAATTATTTTATTTTGTTATTATCTTCACACATGTGAAATATTAATGTTTTTTTAGAACAGCTTTTTACCTTTTACAATTCTGTAAGATAATTATTTTCTTTTTGTTATTATCTTCACACATGTGAAATATTAATATTTTTTAGAACAGCTTTTTACCTTTTACAATTCTGTAAGATAATTATTTCTGTGAAATATTAATATTTTTTTAGAACAGCTTTTTACCTTTTACAAATCTGTAAGATAAATATTTCTATATTTTCGTTTTGTTATTATCTTATGTGAAGTATTAATATTTTTTTAGAACAGCTTTTTACCTTTTACAATTCTGTAAGATAATTATTTCTATCTTTTCGTTTTATTATCTTCACATGTGAAATATTAATATTTTTTAGAACAGCTTTTTACCTTTCTATTCTGTAAGATAATTATTTCTATCTTTTCGTTTTGTTATTATCTTATGTGAAGTATTAATATTTCAATTTAATATTTTAATAATTAGTTTGAATTCGATCTTTCATTCTCTTTTGCATCTCATCTTACATCATCATGTATTGTCATTTCCAATGATCATTACATCCTATAATGCGATCATCATAAATTTTTTATATTCAAGCTTTTAAAAGTAAATCTTACTTGTAGAAATTATTGTTTCCCCCCCCCCCCCCCCCTGAAAACACATTAGACCGCCTCGTCCCCGGATGTACGCCCCTGATATGACAATGGTTATCTTGTAGACCATAATTTCAAAGATTAAGATTATAACTATTGAATTGTAATTATTAATTATTACTTTGTATCAATAAATAACCTCGATGTTTTTGAATTAAACTTTTTTACACTTTGAAATAGTTTATCCTAAAGATATTCTGAATTCCTATATTTTCTATTATCATGGAAGAATATTCAAGATGAATTAAATAAACATTTTCCTTATCTTGTAGTAGTTAACCCATGTATGCCCAATTTTTCTTTAATAAACGCAGATGATAGTTTTTTTCATTATAATTAATATGAATTTCGAAAATCCTCTCCTCGTCCTGGGCATAAATTGGTAAAGGTAATGTAGTTTGATCTATATTATTTTGAAATGTGCTTAGGGTTAAAATCAATCTAACATTTTACCTTCTATGTGCTACATTAACTATTTATTTCTGGAAATTCAAATAATGAATTATTATTCTGAAAAAAATTTCCAGTGTATTGGCTATTTGCATCATTTTTTCTCCAAATTTAGATTTTTTAAAAAATGTGAAAAATGATAAAATAAATTGGACAAACTTTATGATTTCACAATTTTAATTTAACCTATTTCTATAATTATTTTATACGCTCTTATAAAAATTTCGTTGCATATCTTATCTCCTTCAAACTGCATCGCCTTGAAGTGGTGAAGGAGCTTATACCGGTATCGGTTACTAAATGATGCAGAAATGAAAATCTTTTTAATTCAAATGTTATAATTTTATAACTATTTTTAGACATGACACAATGGTTATCTTGTAGACCATAATTTCGAAGATTAAGAATTGTAATGATTATTACTTTGTATCAATAAATAACTTTGATGTTTTTGAATTTAACTCTTTAACCGGATCTTCCCTTTCTAACTTTCACAACCAGTTCATCCAAGCTGGGATTGACAATCTCAATTGCAGATTTGACTCGAAGTTGTTGAATGACTGTGTGCACTTGGAAGAATTGGTAACTTATGGAGACACGGAAATGATGGATGTGGCTCGATTTTTCAAACAAGATGTGATGTCCACTGTATCTGCCTTTCGAGATTTCATATGTGGATATTTATCAACTGACTATGAAAACTTTTTACAAGTTATTAATATATTCCTGTTTCCACGGCTGAATGCGAACGTGGGTTTAGTTCGATGAATGACATCTGTACATCACAACGTAATCAGATGAGTGTACGCGCATTTGATGCTGTTCTTTTTCTGAATATCAATGGACCCCCTATTTCACGGGTAGATTTTACAAAATACGTTCAAAACCATCGATCTTCAATCAGCCAGGATCGAAAGACAGATGATGTGTGTGCAGTGGCGGATCGAGAAATTTCTTATAGGTGGGCCGAAATCTATAAAAAAATTTTGCAATTTTGCTAAAAGTCTTCAGAGAATACGACAGCTATGTTATGTCTTTTAGAATCACCAATTACTTATGTTTTCATATTTATAACATTATTTTGCCATCAATAAATTGCAAAATTTTATTTTTTATGCATGTAAGGGTATACATTATTAAGGGTAATTTTCGAAGCCATTTTTCATAGGGGGGGGGGGCTAGGCCCATGAGGCCCTCCTTTGGATTCGCCAATGTGTGTGTGCCTTGTCTTCAGCACCTACTTTTTTCAACAAAGTGAATTTCGAAGAATTTTTCGCTACCATTTTTTTTATGTTAAAATAAATTTTAAAATTGTTGTATTGTAAATTGTAATTCTTTCTATCGAGTAAGTAGGCCATTCAATAATATAGCCTAACTCTTGTAGTTTCAGTGTTTGTCATGACCCATATTTATAAGAATTCTCACTGACACTTATTTGATATATAGAACGTATGGTATCCATCTCAAAATATAGACGGTGTAGTAGCATGTAGCTTTAAACATGCATAAAAGCACTGATCTTTTTTGTAGAAGTAGACCTCATGGGACGTTTACTACAACGTTTATGTGTTTCTATGTAAGGGGTGACTCCACACAGCAGAGCATCCCCCCCTCCCCCCTCTTAAGTGAAAATTTTCTACTTTGCACCCTGAACTAATGAATTCATATTTCTTTGAGGTTCCCATATAAACTTTAAATGAAATTTTCATTCTTTCAGTTTTTTTTCTAAGCCAAAACTTTTTTTCATTTTTCTTAAACATTTGATAATTTAATATCTCTAAAACTTTTCACTCAGTTTAACTTCGATAAATAAGTCTATAATTTATTAACGACTTTTCCCGCTTGTTAAGGGACGTCATATATACATGATCCCTTCAAAATATAGTAAATACTTAAAGTTATCAAACATACAAAAAAATCGTTAGAATATTAAATAAATAGAAAAAAGTAAAGTTGTGTTTTTAAATTTTAGACATGAAAATAAACCTATTAGTTAAATAGTTCCTATTCTCTTCTGAATTAAATTTTATAAAATGATAGGTTTTCGCCAATAAAAATATTAATTTTAGTATGTTGTAGCAGTGGCGTAGCCAAAAAATGGAAGTTGGGGGGGGGGGGGGCATGCAAGGAATTTGGCACTGCCCCCCTCTGGCTACGCCACTGTGTTGTAGATTGGTTTAAGAAAAACGAGTGTTCTAACAATATTTCATTTGGATGATTTTTTAAATTATAAGAAAAAATTTTGTTCACTTATGAAATTTTCAAGCACTTGAAAAAAGCGTTTAAGACAGGGTATGAAAATAATTTTTTTTTTATATCATTAACCTTTGTTAAGTATAATTCATTACAAAGTCCTATAGATTTCGTTTTCTTGTATTTAATTTAAAAAGAAAATTCTATTTTTTGAAATTCTTTAGCAATGAAAATTAAAAATTTTAATCAATTTTAGTTACCTAAAGGGCCTTTACCTCAGGTGCAATAATTGTGAGTTATGTCAACTGCATAGAAGAAACAAAAAAATATTAAAAGAAAGTGAAAAAATATTTTTAATGGGGGTCATTTTTGACCACAATCTCACTTCAAATTAAAATAGAACTTTACCGAAACGATTGGAATTAAAAAAGGCAAATTATATAAAATTTTATATTTTTGTTTTAAAAAGTATATATAAGCGTTTTAGAGTCATTTTTAGCCCCATTGAAATTTGAAACTCAAAATTATAGTGTTTATGTAATTTCTTTTATTCAGTAAATCTAGACAAAAACACAAGACTTTTAGTTTTACATATAAAAAATAATCAGTAAAAGTCTGCGGATATTCAATAGTGGTGAGTCGTTTTAATTTATTTTCTGGAAAATATTATACATAAAAACAGAATAATACATTAAAATTAAAGTTATATCTACTTGCCTTTAATCTTCAGGTTTTAGTGAACTTATTATATAAAACAAAGCTGTACAATTATAAAGAATAGTTTTCAAAAAAAATTGAGAAATATGTCAAAAAATATTGTAAAATCATTTTAGCATAAACACGATTTTTTTTTATTTGGGAATAATCTAACATTTTCTAGATTTGTTAATTTAAGTTATTTTATAATAAAATTTAAATATATTTACTTGTTAAAAAATTTTAAAGTTTTTATTTATATTTTGTTTAATTTTATTTTTTGAAAAATTTTTCTTTAATTTTTTCGCATAGACATTTCAATCCTTATCGAGGTAACAAAAATGGTTCACAATTATAAAATTTTTGCATTGTTATCATCAGAATGAGGTCTTTGACATAACTTTATAGATTAAGATGATATTTTTCTGAATAAGAAACTCGAGATTTATATGTATGTCAAGTTTCATGTTCATATCTTTTTTTATTAGGTGGCAATTTAACTTTGTTTCTGTCAGCTCATTTTGCCACGACCCCCCTTAAACAACCTTCTTTGGTAAAATGACTGTGATTGTAATATTTTTAAAATAGACATTTTTAATCATACAACTAATAAGAATAAAATCAAAAATTGCATTCCCTAAACTGAGATCTTCTATCATAATTCATTAAAGCCGCTAGGGGGTGATACGCATTTTCTGAATACCAATGAAACTATAGAATTTACGTATATCATGTTTTCATGTTCATATCAATGATTTTATTGAGCTTGCATCAAGTTTTATTTCTGTCTGCCCATTTTTTCACTACCTTTTTTCAAGTTTGTATTAGATATATAATTTTTCTTTACTTTTGTAGTTTTTGTCTAATTTCGATACAAATGATATTTTTAAGTATTAAAATAGTATTTATAATCTTGATATTGATTGGTATTATAATTATATAAAATCAAACAAGATTATTTAATCAAATTATTCCATTTGTTTCCCTTTCTGTTAAATTTCCAAATAACTCTAAAATCAAATTTAATAAATTATAAAAATCTGACTTTAATTATAATTTTTTTATCCAAAGGTTAAGCTTTATTGCATATGAATCACAAAGAAAATATGTTTTCTTTTCTTTCAAAAAACTTATTATTATTTAAAAAATTCTTTTGATATTTATGTATGTAAGCTAAATGAAGATGGCACTTTATCATTTTGTCATAAGAAAATACTCGAGAGTTAGAATTTGTTGGTTATTAAAAGGTTTCATATTTTGACTTTTTTAATTCCAATTATATAATTAATAACCTTTTGAAGCATGGAAGTATTCCCTAATCATTTGCCTCATACAAGGAGCAATTTTATAATTTTTTTGCTATAGGTTAGATTAATATATATATATTTGCTATTAAATAATATGGCACCATGTAATTCTATTACAAACTTCGAGCATAATTTGAAGAAAATACATGAACCATTTTATTCATCATGTTTTTTTGACTAAATACAGAAAATCATTTGTATGTGTTGTCGTGTACATCCTTTTATTAGATTTTTTTCTTTGCAAAACAAACTACCTTCCTTCATTCTTTATTCTGATTTGTAAATGAAACATTTTATAAATTGTATTGATAATAATGGCTTTATCATGAGCAAGCACCAAACTTTCAATCTCGCCTCCATTTTCTCACAAATTTTTGTTCTTCAAAAGAATAAAACAAAAATTAGAAATTCACAATCTTATCGTATTTTTTGCTCCTTGCGCTTGAACAGGAAGTTGGAAGCTTATTTTTCTTTTATTTTGTATATTTCTTCAAAAATAAGTAATAGACCCTTCTTAATGGATACGATAAAGAAAAAGCTCTCATTAAAGTTACTAAACAGACTCTCCCAAATTCTACTATATTATTGTGTGCATGACATGAAAAACAATGTTACGAGGCATAATGCTAGTATAATATGCATCAAAAATTCAGATCAAGATCATTTCCCGAAAATGGTGTTCCATACAAATTAGATTTGATTTCCTTTCAACTTAACCCATTTACGACAAATGTTCCCAAAGGGAACGCGGAAGAATTCCTAATTTAAATGGAATTACTAAAGTCGTCTGCCTTGCTTGGTCTTAAATGATTTAAATCGGAAAATATTCTTCAAGAATATAGGCTAACATTTGGAAGGTATTTTGATAACTTTATTCGAAAAAACAAAAGAAGTATTTGTATCTCCCCTTTTAAATTTTCCAATTATATCTCATCTTTGGACCAGCAAAATATCAGTGTCGAAAAATCAAATTTTTTAAAATTGCTATATGAAATTAAAAAGTTTTACAACTCATTAACTGCATAAAGAAACCTTGAGGGATTAAAATCTACTCATATCAGCTTTCAACTTTAGAGCAAAAAAACTGGAAAAAAGGAGAGTAAACTTTATCATTGAAGTTAAAGCGTCGAGGGTGAGTGTAGTAAAATCAAAAGTGCTATGTTTAGAAAATTGAAGTTTGATATTTTTATAACTAAAGCACTACTTATTTGTTTTTCTTTGCATGAATTTTGGCGTTTCTTTTCCCTTTTACCATGCTTATACCATTTATCGGTAACAAAATAATGAATGCTTATAATCTAATCTAATATATAATAATTTCAAGAGAATCATCTATATTATAATAAGCTAGCGTCTGTGTGTCTGTCTGTGTGTCGCTGGAAGCATTCTGATTGGTTGAAATTATTTATATATATGTTTTGTGTGTGTTTTTATATGGTGTGATGAGTTTGTATGTGTGTTTGTCGCTTGAAGCATTTTGATTGGTTGAAATTATTATATGTTTTGTGTGTATTTTTATATGTGTGATGAGTTCAATACACATCATATATAAACATATCATATACACAGAAAAGATACAATTATTCTAAAAACTGACCAGCATACCATATAACACTATTAGCAACTCAAAATACACACTACCCATAATCCTATGTTTCGAGAGCAGCCTAAAGAAAAAAAACTAGCCGGTCCCGTGGTCGTTTCGAGCGAAGAGAATTTGAATTAGCAACTCAATATACACACTACCCAGAATCCTATGTTTCGAGCGCAGCATATATATGTTATTTCAAATTTCAAGTGAGTTAAAGTACTTTTATAAATAAATGATTTTGTAAAAAAAAATTTCGAAAAAAAAAATACCATTTTTTATAAAAAAGGTTTGAATTTTCAAAAAGTTGACATTTTTGATTCAAAAATTTTACATCAAAAGAAAATTATTTTTTTCTAATTTTTACATCATCTTATTCAAAATTGCTTAAATTTTATTTTAGAATTTTAAAATTTTGAAAAATATTTATTTTTGATATATTTTTTTTGATTTTAACAATTTTTAAAAAAACTTTGTGTCGATATTTTCAAATTTTTAGCTTTTAAAGAAAACTTTATGCGAGAAATTTTTTAAAAAACATTTTAAACCATGCGCATCTTAAAGAGCATCCTTTTACCTACATTTTTGAATTATTTTTGGTTTTGATACAAATTCAAAATTTTTTTTTATCAGCCCTTGAACAATATGCACAATTTTGCTATTTTTCACTATATTTTAGCGTGTAAAATGAAGAATGAAATTATTTTTTCCAATTTTTTTTGCATATTCATAAAATAAACCTATTATTTAATCATACTACGGTGAAAAAATTGGAAAATATTTTTTTTTATTTTTTTAAAAAATTGCAAGGGTGACCCATACAAAATTTTTGAAAAATTTCAAACTCATCCAATTTTTAATTTTAATATCTCATTTTAAAGCAAATTTTATACTGATTACGAAAATGTAAAAATAATATAAATTAATTTTTTTTAAAATACTTTATTTAGCCTTTGAACTTGAAAAAATGACAAAAATTCCAACTTTAACCTCAAAAAAAATGAAAAAATCAAGCGATTCATTTTAAATAAATTACATATTCGGAATCAGCGTATCAAACTCAATCAGAATACGTTTTAAAATTTTTGAATTTTCCATTTTTTTAATTTTCGATTTTTCAGGCCCTTTCAAACGACCTCAAAATTATGACTTCACATATATTCAACAAAAAAGCAAGTTTTATATATTTTTAGAAACCTCTTATCATTCTAAATAACAATATTAACTTTAATTTATCATAAATGTTTTAATTCAAAAAAATTTCATATATATTTGTATATACGTATATAATGTACTTAATTTAACCAATCAAAAAAACTCATTTTCATTAAAAAAAATTTTCATTCTCAATATATCCAATTCAATTAATGGTTGATGGGTTTATTCATTCTTCTCAAAAAAGATAATAAATTTGTATGTTACTATTTCAAATCTATATTTTTAATAAAACAAGATTCTTTATTAAAGTTGTTTTTTTAATCTATAAATTTTGTTATTTAGATTTCTATAAATTGATACCTACTATTGATAATTTTTAAATAACTAAAGTTTATAGATTTCTATTAAATCTGAATTATTTAGTTTATAAATTTTATTTTTCAATAATAGATTTCTTTAATTTAAATTATTTAGTTTATAAATTTTATTTTTCTAAACTCTATTTAAAATTTTATTTTTAAGTATTAAGAGTTTTCAATAGATTTAGTACGAATCAATGTTTATTTAAATAAATAGATCTTTCTTATTTTGATTAAGGTTTTTTAGATTTTATATAGATTACATATTATTTATTTATAATGTCTGCTTTAATTTATTTTTAATGATAATCTAATTTGCTAATTCTATAGATTAATCTATTTTTAATTTAAATAAATAGATCTTTCTACCTTTCATTAATGTTTTTCAGATTTTATATAGTAAAAAATAAATTATAATCATATACTTAATTTATATTGTCTCATTTAAATTATTTTTATGATATTCAAATGTGCTAATTCGTTATTTTAAAAAAATTAAGGCTTTTCTAGAATTTATATAGTAAATAGAATTTATATAGTAAACTAGACGGTCCTGTGTTTGTCTCTCGCTTCGCTCGAGACGTAGGATTCTAAATCTCAAAAAGCTAGGACGCGTGAATTATAGGACGTGTGACAGATCATTGCTACTGTGATTCTAGGACGTGTGACAGATCATTGCTACTGTGATTCTAGGACGTGTGACAGATCATTGGTACCGCGTGATCCTAAGTCCTGTGAAAGATCATTGGTACCGCGTGATCCTAGGTCCTGTGAAAGATCATTGGTACCGCGTGATCCTAGGTCCTGTGATTCATAGGTCCAGTTAAAGATCATTGGTACCGCGTGATTCTAGGTCCAGTTAAAGATCATTGGTACCGCGTGATGCTAGGTCCTGTGAAAGAATATTGGTACACCCGTGATTCTAGGTCCTGTGAAAGATCATTGGTACCGCTGTGATTCTAGGTTCCCTTAAATATCATTGGTACCGTGGTTTTTTAGGTATACTCAAAAGATCATTGGTACCGGGATTATAGATACTATCAATGAACTCGTAAGGATCATTGGTACACCCGTAAAGATCATTGGGTGGAATTAGATTATCATTAAAAATAAATTAAAAGAAAGAATATTAAAAAAGTATATTATAATAATAATAATTTACTATATAAATTCTAGAAAAGCCTTAATTTTTTTAAAATAACGAATTAGCACATTTGAATATCATAAAAATAATTTAAATGAGACAATATAAATTAAGTATATGATTATAATTTATTTTTTACTATATAAAATCTGAAAAACATTAATGAAAGGTAGAAAGATCTATTTATTTAAATTAAAAATAGATTAATCTATAGAATTAGCAAATTAGATTATCATTAAAAATAAATTAAAGCAGACATTATAAATAAATAATATGTAATCTATATAAAATCTAAAAAACCTTAATCAAAATAAGAAAGATCTATTTATTTAAATAAACATTGATTCGTACTAAATCTATTGAAAACTCTTAATACTTAAAAAATAAAATTTTAAATAGAGTTTAGAAAAAATAAAATTTATAAACTAAATAATTTAAATTAAAGAAATCTATTATTGAAAAATAAAATTTATAAACTAAATAATTCAGATTTAATAGAAATCTATAAACTTTAGTTATTTAAAAATTATCAATAGTAGGTATCAATTTATAGAAATCTAAATAACAAAATTTATAGATTAAAAAAACAACTTTAATAAAGAATCTTGTTTTATTAAAAATATAGATTTGAAATAGTAACATACAAATTTATTATCTTTTTTGAGAAGAATGAATAAACCCATCAACCATTAATTGAATTGGATATATTGAGAATGAAAATTTTTTTTTAATGAAAATGAGTTTTTTTGATTGGTTAAATTAAGTACATTATATACGTATATACAAAATATACAAATATATATGAAATTTTTTTGAATTAAAACATTTATGATAAATTAAAGTTAATATTGTTATTTAGAATGATAAGAGGTTTCTAAAAATATATAAAACTTGCTTTTTTGTTGAATATATGTGAAGTCATAATTTTGAGGTCGTTTGAAAGGGCCTGAAAAATCGAAAATTAAAAAAATGGAAAATTCAAAAATTTTAAAACGTATTCTGATAGAGTTTGATACGCTGATTCCGAATATGTAATTTATTTGAAATGAATCGATTGATTTTTTAATTTTTTTTGAGGTCAAAGTTGGAATTTTTGTCATTTTTTCAAGTTCAAAGGCTAAAAAAAGTATTTCAAAAATTTTTTAATTTAAAATATTTTTACATTTTCGTGATCAGTATAAAATTTCCTTTAAAATGTGGTATTAAAATAGAAAATTGGATAAGTTTGAAATTTTTCGAAAATTTTGTAGAGGTCACCCCTTACAATTTTTTAAAAAAATAAAAAAAATTATTTCCCAATTTTTTCACCGTAGTATGATTAAATAATAGGTTTATTTTATGAATATGCAAAAAAAATGTAAAAAAATATTTCATTCTTTATTTTGCACGCCAAAATATAGTGAAACATAGCAAAATTGTGCATATTGTTCAAGGGCTGATAAAAAAAAATTTTGAATTTGTATCAAAACTAAAAATAATTCAAAAATGTAGGTAAAAGGATGCTCTTTAAGATGCGCATGGTTTAAAATGTTTTTTAAAAAATTTCTCGCATAAAATTTTCTTTAAAAGTTAAAAATTTGAAAATATCGACACAAAGTTTTTTTAAAAATTGTTAAAATCAAAAAAAATATATCAAAAATAAATATTTTTCAAAATTTTAAAATTCTAAAATAAAATTTAAGCAATTTTAAATAAGATGATGTAAATATTAGAAAAAAATAATTTATTTTTGATGTAAAATTTTTGAATCAAAAATGTCAACTTTTTGAAAATTCAAACCTTTTTTATAAAAAATGTAATTTTTTTTTTTCGAAATTTTTTTTTACAAAATCATTTATTTATAAAAGTACTTTAACTCACTTGAAATTTTTTTTAAAATTTTTGAAACATCTCGCGGGAATTGAAAAAATGAGAAAATTTAGAGTTCAGATGCGGGTCAATGAACTCGTTCTCAGGTCATTTAACCAAGACCACGTGATAGCGCTCCAGAAATGAGGTAGATGAACATTTTATAGCTTGGAAAAAACTTTTTTATTGTAAAAGTTATTTGACTTTGAATGCTAAAAGTAAAAAGAAAATCGGTTCGGTGAAATATATAAATATCAGAGGTCTGGCAAGACCTCCGGGGAGACAACACGCAAAACTTGCCAGCCTTATTATATATTTAAATGTGTAAATCGTAAAATGCTTAAAAAATATACTTAAAATAAAAATTTTCAAAAAATATTTTACATACATATTGAAAGCCACATTTCAAAAATTCTACCTAAAAGTTAAAAAAATTTAACTTTGAAATTGCAGTTTTATTTCATAAAAACTATATGATTGGTTGAAATGTTTATGTAATATATAATAATAATAATACTACTACCAATACTACTTTTTGAAAATTTTTACTTGTTTGATTTGAAGAAAGAATTCAACTGTTTTTCAATATTTCTTTTTCATGATATATATATCATTAGAAAGCTTATCGTTTGCTACATACTCTAGAATAATTTATTTTTGCAAAAGTTTTAACAAATTTTAATAAATGGACTTTACTTCGAAAAATTTTGTCTAAATTTTTGAAAAAATTACGGACCACCTTTTTGTTTACGCATAATGTGAAGATTTTTAAAAAAAATTGAATGAAAATGATATCATTGGAAAGGTATACTCTTTGTGGTTAACATAGGCTAGGTTATACAAATAAATATATTTTCATTTTTCCAAAATCTGCTTTTATGTGAGTTCAGTCAAGTTTTATCTAGTTTCAAAAAATACCAATAATAATTAACGTTCTTAATTTATATAATATTTTTTCAATATTTTATATTCACAAAGGTAAAATATGATTTTTTACATTTTAAAATTTCATAGTTGAAGAAAACTGTCGAAAATTAATATATATTTTTTACTTTTTATGGGTCAGTAGTACAGGTCAGTATAATGTTTTTCTAATAAATTTAAAATTATTTTTAAAGTGAAAAATGTTGATCGAATGTACAAGATTTGAAGCTATACTCTTTGTGGGTAAAATAGGCTAGGTTTTACAAATAAATATATTTTTATTTTTCCAAAATCCGCTTTTATGTGAGGTCAGTCAACTTTTATCTAGTTTCAAAAAATACCAATAATTAACGTGATGAGTTTATATATTATTTCTTCAAAATTTTATATTCACAAAGGCAGAATATGGTTTTTAACATTTTAAAATGTCATAGTTAAATAAAACTGTCGAAAATTAATATTTATTTTTTACTTTTTATGGGTCAGTAGTATAGGTCAGTATAATATTTTTCTAATAAATTTTAAATTATTTTTCAAGTGAAAAATGTCGATTAAATGTACGAGTTTTGTTTGATAATCGTAGTCTACTTTTATTTAGTTTAGATACAACCTTTCTAATTTTTAACGAAGGGCATTCGTTATATTTATACCGACAGTGTGCGAGGAATAAATCACATTATTGATTGATTTTAGAGCATAATTATGCGAAGAAAGATGAACACATGTTGCATTACGCGTTTGTGAGCGCAGTGAATTCTTATCTCGCATACGCTTCACCACATCTTTAGCACGCGTGTGTGGTTTATTAATGTCGATTGAATGTACGAATTTTGTTTGATAATCGTAGTCTACTTTTATTTAGTTTAGATACAATCTTTCTAATTTTTAACGAAGGGCATTCGTTATATTTATACCGACAGTGTGCGAATAATAAATCACATTATTGATTGATTTTAGAGCATAACTATGCGAAGAAAGATGAACACATGTTGCATTACGCGTTTGTGAGCGCAGTGAATTCTTATCTCGCATACGCTTCACCACATCTTTAGCACGCGTGTGTGGTTTATTTTATCGGGCTAGTGTACGCTTAGTTTATTTGTAGTGTTCCTAGCTTAAATCTTAGTCAAATATTAAAACGCTTATAACTTTCACATTTCTCAACAAAATGCATCATGCGATATACCAAATTAAAGCATTTTTTATGGGCTTTCAGAATACATTACTTATATCATAAGTACTTAAGAAATACCATTTTACTGTTTTTATTTTCCATGGGCTTCATACCATTAATTAGCAGATAAGGGATGCATTTTAAACTAAAGCTCCTTTCATTAGGACAAATTTTTACCTATATTATGTGACAATTTCCAGCACAATTATAAAGCGACTCTACTCTCAGAATCTAAATTTATTTGTAGATTTTTATAAAATAGTATTAGTTTTTCCATTTTTTTTATAAATTAACCTTCGTTTTTTTTATTGGTCAGTATAATGTTTTTCTAATAAATTTAAAAGCATTTTTTATGGGCTTTCAGAATACATTACTTATATCACAAGTACTTAAGAAATACCTTTTACTGTTTTTATTTTCCATGGGCTTCATACCATTAATTAGCAGATAAGGGATGCATTTTAAACTAAAGCTCCTTTCATTAGGACAAATTTTTACCTATATTATGTGACAATTTCCAGCACAATTATAAAGCGACTCTACTCTCAGAATCTAAATTTATTTGTAGATTTTTATAAAATAGTATTAGTTTTTCCATTTTTTTTATAAATTAACCTTCGTTTTTTTTATTGGTCAGTATAATGTTTTTCTAATAAATTTAAAATTATTTTTGAAGTTAAAAATGTAGATCGAATGTACAAGTTTTGTTGGATAATCGTAGTCCACTATTTATTTTTAGATTTTTATAAAATCATTTTAGTTTTTGGTTTTTTATAAATTAACATTAGTTTTTTACTTCTTTTGAATAATCATCCAAAATTTAAGTGCGGGTTTGATTTACACTTTGATTCGAAAAAAATATGTTTTGGATAAATATTTTTTTTATTATTGTTTACTGCATATAAATTTCTAAAGAGAAGATAAATAGATCAAAATATGTGTTTTAATCAATTTTTCTCAATAAGTATTGAAGCTATGAGGTAGCAAAATATGAACAGAAAGTTTGATATTTTTTGATTTTTTAAAGAATATTTTTCGATTCTTTGATCACAGAATTTTATTTTGATTATTTGACAAATATAATATTTAAAATCGTCCAAATTGCAAAGTATAGGTATTTTAAACAAAGCAGTAATATATTTGAAGAAATAATTTTCAGTATAAAGAGTTTAGAAAACTCTTCTCTAATATGTAATGATATATTCTCATAACCTGTACGGTTGAACGCGGGTAGACAACTTGCGTTTTATCTCCAACCCGTATATTACGATGATTCTTCTCCAACCTGTATTCTACGATGATTCATCTCCAAACTATATACTACAATGATTCATCTCTAACCTGTATACTACGATGATTCATCTCTAACCTGTATACTACGATGATTCATCTTCAACCTGTATACTACGATGGTTTCTATTCCATGTACAAATAACTAGGGAGACAATGTTCAACTTTCTGTTCACATTCTGCTAGATGTAAGATTTGATATACCTCATTCGGGGAGACGATGCTACATAAGTTATTACCTATATACATTATACCTGTATACTACGATGGTTCATCTCCAACCTGTATACCGCGATAATTCATATCAAAGAATCGAAAAATATTTTTTAAAAAATAAAAAAATATCAAACTTTCTGTTCATATTTTGCTACCTCATACGATGTTACAAAAGTTATTACCTATACTTTGCAATTTGCACGATTTTAAATATTATATTTGTCAAATAATCAAAATAAAATTCTGTAATCAAAGAATCGAAAAATATTCTTTAAAAAATCAAAAAATATCAAACTTTCTGTTCATATTTTGCTACCTCATACGATGTTACAAAAGTTATTACCTATACTTTGCAATTTGCACGATTTTAAATATTATATTTGTCGAATAATCAAAGAATCGAAAAATGTTCAAATCAAAAAATATTTATTCTTTTTAAATATATCGTTGGCTCCCCTTACTTTTAAAATTGAAAGATAAACCTAATCTTTAATAATTAATTTTTATCAAGATTATGCACATACGTAACTAAAAGTAAGGGGAGCCAACGATATATTTAAAAAGAATAAATATTTTTTGATTTGAACATTTTTCGATTCTTTGATTATTCGACAAATATAATATTTAAAATCGTGCAAATTGCAAAGTATAGGTAATAACTTTTGTAACATCGTATGAGGTAGCAAAATATGAACAGAAAGTTTGATATTTTTTGATTTTTTAAAGAATATTTTTCGATTCTTTGATTACAGAATTTTATTTTGATTATTTGACAAATATAATATTTAAAATCGTGCAAATTGCAAAGTATAGGTAATAACTTTTGTAACATCGTATGAGGTAGCAAAATATGAACAGAAAGTTTGATATTTTTTTATTTTTTAAAAAATATTTTTCGATTCTTTGATATGAATTATCGCGGTATACAGGTTGGAGATGAACCATCGTAGTATACAGGTATAATGTATATAGGTAATAACTTATGTAGCATCGTCTCCCCGAATGAGGTATATCAAATCTTACATCTAGCAGAATGTGAACAGAAAATTGAACATTGTCTCCCTAGTTATTTGTACATGGAATAGAAACCATCGTAGTATACAGGTTGAAGATGAATCATCGTAGTATACAGGTTAGAGATGAATCATCGTAGTATACAGGTTAGAGATGAATCATTGTAGTATATAGTTATATATATATATATATATGATTCGCTTGAAATTATTATATATTAGATTATTATTATTATAATATACTTTTTTAATATTCTTTCTTTTAATTTATTTTTAATGATAATCTAATTCCACCCAATGATCTTTACGGGTGTACCAATGATCCTTACGAGTTCATTGATAGTATCTATAATCCCGGTACCAATGATCTTTTGAGTATACCTAAAAAACCACGGTACCAATGATATTTAAGGGAACCTAGAATCACAGCGGTACCAATGATCTTTCACAGGACCTAGAATCACGGGTGTACCAATATTCTTTCACATGACCTAGCATCACGCGGTACCAATGATCTTTAACTGGACCTAGAATCACGCGGTACCAATGATCTTTAACTGGACCTATGAATCACAGGACCTAGGATCACGCGGTACCAATGATCTTTCACAGGACCTAGGATCACGCGGTACCAATGATCTTTCACAGGACTTAGGATCACGCGGTACCAATGATCTGTCACACGTCCTAGAATCACAGTAGCAATGATCTGTCACACGTCCTAGAATCACAGTAGCAATGATCTGTCACACGTGCTAGAATGTGGCGTCCTAGCTTTTTGAGATTTAGAATCCTACGTCTCGAGCGAAGCGAGAGACAAACACAGGACCGTCTAGTAATAATATAATAAACATAAATTTATATAATAGATATTAATTTCTTTTATTAGATATCCGACAAATCAACTGCCGATGAGAAATAATGTGAAGTTTGGAGTCTTGAAAAAAATATCTTGTAAATTTTGAACATGTGCTTCCATTTTTCCACACTATCTAATATTTCAAAAGACCATGATTAAAGTTTAATTTGATTAAGATTCGATTTTTTATATTTATTGTTTTAGTTATAAATAAATTAATCTTACATTTTAATTTTCCTCGTTTCTTAAACATAAATTTTTGGATGTCATCTAGAATTAGAAAAATTGAGAAACAACTATAAATTAGCAAAATGTGCTTCAGTGATTTTAAAAAATAATTAAATCTCAGTCTGTTTAGATGAAAACTCCCTTCTTCAGGGGAAAAAGAATTATTAAAAGTGATGAACTAAACGATATATATAGAATTGCCATTGTGTGCTATAGTTGAGAGTTCACTCATAATAATCCTTTATGTGAAAGAGCGATTACATTTGTACAAAGCGAATTTCGCTATAACCAAGTTTTAGCCGGAAACCTCTGTGTGAATCTTAAATAAATCTTTCATATTTCTTTAAAATCAAATAAAATGTATTTGTTCAGCTTTCTGAGAGAAGTGACATCTTTAATTATTGTCATCTTAGTTCTCTAGGACAGGGATCGGCAAACTTTTTTACCCATCGACCCCCACATAGAAATGTTTCATAAAAATTTAATCAATGTCCAACAATTAAGAGAAAAAATAAAAACCAAAAATGTTTCATATATCCAATACTATACAATGTTCTAAGCTATGTTTTAAAAGAAAGAGGAGATTTATTTCTACTATAAAGTAAAAAAGGCATAGCACAATTTGGTAAGTTTGTCTATCTTATCGACCCCCAGGAATCGATATCGACCACTTTGCCGACCCCTGATCTAGGATGTCAAATTTGATATCCACACATGGAAAAATTTTCATATCCGATACATCTCTACTATATCTATATATATATCGCAAGCTGTGTACTACGAGTTAAAATGATTTTAGAAAATTTTATATAGGAAAAGAACGTCAATTTAATTCTTTTGTTATTTTATGGTTCTATGGTAATGCTGATAAATCTATATTATAATAAGCTAGCGTCTGTGTGTCTGTCTGTGTGTGTGTCGCTGGAAGCATTTTGATTGGTTGAAATTATTTATATATGTGTTTTGTGTGTATTTTTATATGGTGTGATGAGTTTGTATGTGTGTATTGGTTTGAAGCATTCTGATTGGTTTAAATTTTTGTTTTCCACTAAACGATATATCACCATTAGCATCAGACCATATAAAAAATACACACATAACATATAAATAATTTCAACCAATCATAATGCTTCAATTTTTTTTTATATTGATACCACAAACAATTTTTTCTATTCATTATTACAATTTTCTAATAACATATCGCCCCACAATGGATTCTAATACAACAAAAAAAAACTTGAATAAAGCTCATGCTAATTCCAAACATACCAACAACATTTCTAGGGATATCAACTATATAAACCATTTAACCCATGTCATAAATGTTTTTACCAATGATACTAATGTAACACCCCATGATCTTTATGACTACAATAAGCAAGGGTCTTCTAAAAATTTTTATACAAATAATCACTATAACAACAACGACCAAGGGTCTTCTAAAAATTTTTATACAAATAATCACTATAACAACAACAACCAAGGGTCTCCTAAAAATTTTTATACAAATAATCACTATAACAACAACAAACAAGGGTCTTCTAAAAATTTCTTATTTTATTAAAAAAGAAAATCAATCAACATCTGTCAAAAATAAGAATCGTTAATTCAATAGTACTGATATTTTTTGATTAAAATCAATCAAATTACAACTACCAAGAATCCTATTTTTCAAGCGTATCCTAAACAAAAAAAACTAACCGGTCCCGTGGTCGTTTCTCGCTTCGAGCGCAGCCTAAACAATAAAAAACTAGCCGGTCCCGTGGTCGTTTCGAGCGAAGCGAATTTGAATTAGCAACTCAATATACACACTACCCAGAATCCTATGTTTCGAGCGCAGCGAGAAACACTGTTTCGAGCGAAGCGAGAAACGACCACGGGACCGGCTAATTCTATAGATTAATCTATTTTTAATTTAAATAAATAGATCTTTCTACCTTTCATTAATGTTTTTCAGATTTTATATAGTAAAAAATAAATTATAATCATATACTTAATTTATATTGTCTCATTTAAATTATTTTTATGATATTCAAATGTGCTAATTCGTTATTTTAAAAAAATTAAGGCTTTTCTAGAATTTATATAGTAAATAGAATTTATATAGTAAACTAGACGGTCCTGTGTTTGTCTCTCGCTTCGCTCGAGACGTAGGATTCTAAATCTCAAAAAGCTAGGACGCGTGAATTATAGGACGTGTGACAGATCATTGCTACTGTGATTCTAGGACGTGTGACAGATCATTGCTACTGTGATTCTAGGACGTGTGACAGATCATTGGTACCGCGTGATCCTAAGTCCTGTGAAAGATCATTGGTACCGCGTGATCCTAGGTCCTGTGAAAGATCATTGGTACCGCGTGATCCTAGGTCCTGTGATTCATAGGTCCAGTTAAAGATCATTGGTACCGCGTGATTCTAGGTCCAGTTAAAGATCATTGGTACCGCGTGATGCTAGGTCCTGTGAAAGAATATTGGTACACCCGTGATTCTAGGTCCTGTGAAAGATCATTGGTACCGCTGTGATTCTAGGTTCCCTTAAATATCATTGGTACCGGGATTCTAGGTATACTCAAAAGATCATTGGTACCGGGATTATAGATACTATCAATGAACTCGTAAGGATCATTGGTACACCCGTAAAGATCATTGGGTGGAATTAGATTATCATTAAAAATAAATTAAAAGAAAGAATATTAAAAAAGTATATTATAATAATAATAATTTACTATATAAATTCTAGAAAAGCCTTAATTTTTTTTAAAATAACGAATTAGCACATTTGAATATCATAAAAATAATTTAAATGAGACAATATAAATTAAGTATATGATTATAATTTATTTTTTACTATATAAAATCTGAAAAACATTAATGAAAGGTAGAAAGATCTATTTATTTAAATTAAAAATAGATTAATCTATAGAATTAGCAAATTAGATTATCATTAAAAATAAATTAAAGCAGACATTATAAATAAATAATATGTAATCTATATAAAATCTAAAAAACCTTAATCAAAATAAGAAAGATCTATTTATTTAAATAAACATTGATTCGTACTAAATCTATTGAAAACTCTTAATACTTAAAAAATAAAATTTTAAATAGAGTTTAGAAAAATAAAATTTATAAACTAAATAATTTAAATTAAAGAAATCTATTATTGAAAAATAAAATTTATAAACTAAATAATTCAGATTTAATAGAAATCTATAAACTTTAGTTATTTAAAAATTATCAATAGTAGGTATCTATTTATAGAAATCTAAATAACAAAATTTATAGATTAAAAAAACAACTTTAATAAAGAATCTTGTTTTATTAAAAATATAGATTTGAAATAGTAACATACAAATTTATTATCTTTTTTGAGAAGAATGAATAAACCCATCAACCATTAATTGAATTGGATATATTGAGAATGAAAAATTTTTTTTAATGAAAATGAGTTTTTTTGATTGGTTAAATTAAGTACATTATATACGTATATACAAAATATACAAATATATATGAAATTTTTTTGAATTAAAACATTTATGATAAATTAAAGTTAATATTGTTATTTAGAATGATAAGAGGTTTCTAAAAATATATAAAACTTGCTTTTTTGTTGAATATATGTGAAGTCATAATTTTGAGGTCGTTTGAAAGGGCCTGAAAAATCGAAAATTAAAAAAATGGAAAATTCAAAAATTTTAAAACGTATTCTGATAGAGTTTGATACGCTAATTCCGAATATGTAATTTATTTGAAATGAATCGATTGATTTTTTAATTTTTTTTGAGGTCAAAGTTGGAATTTTTGTCATTTTTTCAAGTTCAAAGGCTAAAAAAAGTATTTCAAAATTTTTTAATTTAAAATATTTTTACATTTTCGTGATCAGTATAAAATTTCCTTTAAAATGTGGTATTAAAATAGAAAATTGGATAAGTTTGAAATTTTTCGAAAATTTTGTAGAGGTCACCCCTTACAATTTTTTAAAAAAAAATAAAAAAAATTATTTCCCAATTTTTTCACCGTAGTATGATTAAATAATAGGTTTATTTTATGAATATGCAAAAAAAATGTAAAAAAATATTTCATTCTTTATTTTACACGCCAAAATATAGTGAAACATAGCAAAATTGTGCATATTGTTCAAGGGCTGATAAAAAAAAA
>JAUIRK010000569.1:0-16739 GCA_030549495.1 Nectonema munidae
ACCAGCTGAATTTTAATATTGTAGTTTTGAAACAGTACTTTAAAAACATGATAATTTTATTTTTTTGTATAAATTATTTTTTTTTTAGAATTTGATATCTTCAAACTATACAAATGGCTTGTGCTGTTGAAGATAATAATTCAATGCAGATTGACGAAACTGATGTCGACTTCTGAAGTTGATTCAGAAGTAATTTTATTTTATGTTAATTTATTTTATTAAATGGTAATTTTTTATAGTTTGTGTATGAATGGCTCATCAAACAACTTTAAAACGATAAATTATAGTTTCAACAATTATGATCATTACATAAAACAATTTTTACTTATACTTGCATACTATAAGGTTTTTGATCTTATCACCTATTAATTAATATTTAATAAATAAAGAAAAGATCATTTATTGAGGTGATTTAAAAAATGAAAAAAAGTTTTCGACTACTTTCATCTGGTCTGCCTTCTTTAAGAGAAGATAATATCAAATGCGTGTAAGTTAAAAATGATTCATTTTATTTTTCATTCTATTAAAATAAGAGAAATCAATTAACATCACAAACAAATGGTCTTTTCTAATACAAAACAAAGCTGTCAATTTGAACCCAAAAAAGTTGCAACAACTTCATAAATGATCATTTATACGTCTGTTGAGCTCAAATACTGGAATCAAAAATAGACAAATCAAATGATGTGTTTTTTTTACCAATGTTGTCATATTAACCGCTTCTTACGAAGTGAGGTTTATTCTCAATATTAAAAATATAGAATTTTTTCTAAGTATAATTTATTTTTAGCTATAAAAATTCCTTATTCTTATTTCAAAAAAATCAATTAAAAAATTTTTTTTTGTTTTTAATGAATTTTAATTTTAGAGTAAACAGCTAAATATTTCAAGTGACTGTTACTAATAGGTTCGATTTAAGCATACTACTTTATTATATTGATTTTGTATTTCAGATTTTGGCTATGTCTGCTGAAGAAATAAATGACCGAACTCAATTATTAGATTCAGAAATCATGATAATGAATCGTGAATTGATTCATCTCACTCATGAACTTCAGGTTCTTTTAATATATATAAATAAATTTTAGTTTTCTATTATATTTTATATAGTGAGTGAACGATACGAAAATTTTGCGATAAAAAACCGATTCTGATTTCGGTTCCTATTCTTCTGGATTTAAAAATTTACTTCGGTTTTGTAAAACTAAGCTTAGCGAATTCAGTATTCATTCAATAGTATGTAAGTTTATCAAAACCAAGCTCTACATTTTATAGAGATTTTAGAATTTAATTAGAAATAATTTTTTGTATAGTTCAGCACTGCTAAATCCTGTTTTTACATTTTTATTTCACTAAATTTAATGAGCACAGAATGAATCTGCTAACGCTCACCTGAGATAAATTTTACTAAAAACATCAAAATCACAAATAAAAATTCACATGTCTAACTGGCAGTAAACTAACAAAAAGAAATCTGCTTAGATAAAAGGAGTTATTTATATTTTAATGTTGTTTGATATTTTCTGTCGTGCTCTCCTCATTACTCTCTTCGATGTCCTAATAACGTTCTTATAATATCAGAAAGGCTCCTAAATTTTTCCCATAAGATTTCTATGACGATACTTGAAAAGAAACCCGATTCCGATGATGGCGATTCCAATTAATCCTCTCATCACTAATTTTATAGGTCCCATTGTCGTTTCGAGCTAAGCGAGAATTTGGATTAGAATTAAATAGTAACAATAAAGCATTTATTTATGCCCAAAATTGCACTTTTAAACTGAAGTTCTAGTAAACCTAAATTTATATTTCCAACATGAAGTAATATTTTTTAGTTATAACTTGAATCCATTTTTATTCTAAAAGATTATAAAAATTAAAATTCAAAATTTTATCTATTAGAATCAAAATATTATTTTATTACTATTTACATTCTAAAATAGCTTGTTTGTCTTGTGTTTAAAATTTATAATTATTAATTTTGGCGAATAAAATCTTTAGCTTAAAGATGGAATATTTAAATCCCTGCATCCAATTATTTATAGCGAATCTATTGCAGTCAGAGATGGAGTCGTATATTTTCCTTTGACTTAACATCTTTGTATCTATATTCTATAATATCACAGAGGTAACATTTGTACTTATCAAATGGAAAAGTAATTGAATATTTTTATTGTATGTATTGGATCTAATAAAGGAATACGATTCTTTGGACTATCGAGGTCTGAGCGTTTCTATTATTTTTCCGTTCAGACGCAACAAGACAAAATTCGTGAAAACGCGGAGAAAAATCAAAGTGACGAAAACGCCTCCCTATCTCGTCTCCAACGTCGTTGAAATCTTGGACATTGATCCTGACGAAGATGAAGAAGGCGAGACTGATGGCGCCAACGTCGATTTGGATGCGCAACGCAGGGGCAAGTGCGCCGTCATCAAGACTTCCACTCGCCAGACCTACTTTCTGCCCATCATCGGGCTTGTCGAAGCTGCCAATCTCCATCCCGGTGATCTTGTGGGCGTCAACAAAGACTCCTACCTGATTTTGGGTAAGCCCTAATTTCCCAATTTGTTTCAATTATGATTGATATAATGGGGATCCTGTATTTTTTGAAAAATTTCACTGGTTATATGTAATCGCTTCTCATTATTTTCGCCAATATTCCTCTATCCATAATCGACCAGCTAACAGGGTTGCGAATCACGAAGGAAAATATCCCATTGCGACTCTGACCGCGAGTACTTAGAAAATCCGACTCGTATAAATTTAACGCCAACTCTTACTTCCGACTTTGAGTAAATTCATATGCTTACATAAACTACTTTTTTTTCATTATTTATAATACCTAAAAGATCAGACTTCGAATGTTAAATTTTATTAGATACCGACTCCCTCCCTATCCCATCCCTTAAAATCTCCAACTGTGACTCGGCAACCCTGCTAGTTGAGTTTCCTTATTTTACAAGAAGGCTGTTTCTTGACTAAAACGCCATCATCAAATAACAAGTATAGTGAAACTTTCCTGAAACCGTTCTCTCGCAAACACTTTTCCTATCCAAAATGGCAAATTTAAAAATTCATATCTAATTGTTCCTAACAAAACCGGCCAAACGCCCAAACGAAACTTTCTTCTTTTTTCAAATATTTCTTTCATATGAGCATTCGGTTTTAACAGTCCACGCTTGTATTGTTAATCACGTAAGTAAATTAATGATATTTTACTAATGATATAGGGTACTCGCATGTTATATGTAAGAATGTAGGGTTTATTTTATTTATGCACTCAATTCCCCTATACTACAACATATGTTATTTTAATTTTCGATACAGCCTAAAAAATAAACGCAAAATTTACCCTAAGCTTCTCTAGATTTCACTTCTACAATAAAAACATAAATTAGACAAAGTGAATTAGCAATAAATGCTGCATTTTTACATTGCTGTTTAGGGCGGCATCTCTAATTATATATTTTATGAACCTCAGCGAAGCACATTGAGAAGTTGATCATTGAAAATTTATATTTTTTAAATTATTATATTACCTTGTTTAATAGTATCTTTTGTTTTAATTTTTTTGTTCTCATAAAACTGATTCTTAAGTTTTTTTAAAATATGATATATAACATGTAGAATGTAGATGAAATGAGGCCCAGAAGTCATATCAACAAAAACAATTTAAAATTGATAAAGGAAGAGTAAGAGTTTAACGTATAAAAGCAATTTCTTACTCATGATTGATTTTTGTAAATGTTTTTTTTCGTTAAAAATTTTTTTCCTATATTGTTTGTGAACATATGACGAATTTTAAACAAGGATAGTGCATCTTTGGCCTTTAGTTTTAACGTAATATAAATTGTTCTTACAGAAACCCTGCCTCCTGAATACGACTCGAGAGTGAAGGCAATGGAAGTAGATGAGCGTCCCACCGAACAGTACAACGACGTCGGCGGATTGGACAAGCAGATACAAGAGTTGATTGAAGCCATCGTTCTGCCAATGACACACAAAGATCGTTTCGAAAAACTCGGTTTGCACGCCTTTTATTTCTTTTGGGACCGTGATGAAGGTTGCCCTTCTATACAGCATAAAATCCTCCTTGATCATGCAAAGAAGTATGAGTAGTAGAGTTGTGCCTTCTCGATAAAACAGCTTTTCTCTTCCGATAGATTACGATTAATTTGGAAAATGTTATCGAATCTATTTTTACGGTAAAATTCATTTCATTAGCACCTCTTTTCTGGTGTTATATTTACAATTAGAAAGTTTAATTAAATCAGAGCAGGCAACACTTTCGGGTATTGCTTTTCTAAAAGGAATCCTCTGTTTTTCAGTGAATGTTTATATAACTTAAAGCAGAGGCCATTTCTTTATGGGACACTGCCTTCCCATTGCCCTCAAAGCGTCAGATTTGCTGCTTGTACTTTAACCCATTTAAAACCAAGCAAAGCAGACGATATCTAAAAAAACGCAGACGATTTATATTCAAAGTCATTGAAAAAAGCAGACGAAGATGAAATTACTTATGTTCCAAAATAGGAACATTGGTCGTAAATGGGTTAACTCCGATTTTTGTATATACTAGGATTAGCTCGTAAATTTCCCTTAAACCCTAGATCAAGGATAGCCAACGCGTGACCCGCGTGCAACATTGCAGCCAATTTAATCTCTTTATGCGTCCCACATAAGTTTTGAGGATCTAAGCTTGTTTGAATTGTGATAACTGTTTAGTAAAGAGTTTACGTTATGCAGCAAACATATGTAATTTGCTAAAGGATAGTAGTAATTTATATTCCTTTTTGCAAAAATCATTTTAATTTTAGCTGTATTAGTTTGTTGTTTTGAGCGTGTTTTTGCTTATAATTTGTATTTGAAAAGGTGTTCTTACATACATGCATACATTGTTATCCATTAATTTGTGAAATGTATATATTTTATTTCATATTTTTTCGGGATATTCAAAACGACCAACTTTTATATAAAATAACTGAAGAAACAAAATATTTATATTTAGTTTAATGATTTACTTTTTGTGTAATTTTTTGTTAACGAAATATTTTTAAATGATTGAAAAGTTTTTTTCATATAAAATTAATTAAAAAAATTTTAAACATAAAATTCAGAGAAAATCTTTACTCTTTGGTAAAAATGAACTTTCAAATTCATTTAGTTATAAACCATAGGTTTCTTAAGTTACATCAGTAAATCTCCTTTTGAAGTAAACGAAATTTCGATTGTTGACGCAATCTCGTCTAACCATATTTTCTTCTATGAATTCAGTCTAGCCTTGTTGAACCGGCAGAACATTAAAAAAACTATTCGGTTAATGAAATTCTCCGCAGTGTGAAAAAACAACGATTTACAGTTTGTCATTTTGTTTGATTTGTATTGTATCAGCATTTCAGATTTCGAGCAAATCTTGTTTTTCTTAAAAAAATTTAATTCCAGTTTGCCATAAAAGAACTTGCTTTTTCAATCCTGCTAAACATGAAATAATTTTCTCTTTTACTACAATTCTATGTATTTTTGCATATTTATAGGTATAACTCCTCCTAAAGGAGTTTTGTTGTATGGACCTCCGGGTACCGGCAAAACCTTAATGGCACGAGCTTGTGCTGCCCAAACAAAGTCAACTTTCCTTAAAATGGCTGGACCACAACTTGTTCAAATGTTCATTGGTATCTTTTTTTTTATTATTAAATATCATTTGGTAGTAGAATGTTAAAAGCCAATTTTAATTTTTTTGCCTCTAATTGTGTTAATTGCAAACCTTGATTAAACTTATGTTATAAATACGTGAGTTTAAGAGTAGTATTTAGTTAAAATTTTGTTTAACATAAATCTGAGATTAGGATTTTATCATATCCAAATGCTTAAATATTAACCAATACAGTTTGGCATTTTCATTTTCAAAAATCAATGGCTACATTTGGTATTTTTACGAAATCTCAAAAGTATTGTTTTTTAAATTTTCCTACAATGCTAGAAAATCATTTAAGTAGCATGACCAAATGTAACGATGAAATAATTTTCATTTGATATTTAAAAAATCGCTAAAAGTATAATTATAATTTTCTTTTGCCACTATTTTTAATGCCTTATGTTATATAAAAAGTTTCTATTAAAATTCCTAATTTTTATAACAAAGGTAAATTGGTATCTCTAACTCAATTCATATTGTAGAACATAATTTACTTATCACACACTGTTTAGCTGTTCGTTTGATTATTATGCTTCTGTATTCTATCCTATTTATGAAACAAAGTTTAAAGTTATCTGCTTTAAAACTTGCTTTGCTTTTCTATTCAATAAAAAGTAGCCCTCTTCATTATTTACATACACCCATAATTTCCATCACTACACAATTTTTTAGTGTTTTGCGAATCTTTAAAAGATTTAGGATAGAATGGAGTGTAATTAAATTAGTTTTGTTGTGTAGTTTGCATTTTGCTTAAAATTAAATTTTATAATTTTTAGCAACGAAATTTTACCAAGCTTGATTAGTAACACAGAAAAACAAAGAATCATCTTATATAATCTTCACATTCTACCTACACATATATTCAGTCAGTAAAGTAAATTGCTTGAAAATTTATTTCGGATATGGGTCTATGAATTGACAGGTATGTGGCGGTGAATTTAAATTTGGCCATTTTAAATAGAAATTGAAAGTTTAAAATTTTTGGAAGAAATATTCTACAAACTTTAAATTTATATAAATTAGCTATTCCAATCCCTAAGTTATACGCTAAAAATTAGTACTAAGTTTTATTAACAAATATTTTTAAGGAAAGTGTCAAAACATTAACAACTATTCTACCCAATCCTGATTAAAAACTAAATCATTAAATTAAACGAATATTTATGGATAAAGATGCTATATATTTAATTTCTAGAATAAAAGACTAGATTGTTTAAATTAGCCCTGTCGCCCACTTCAAGTACGGGGGGGGGGGGCTAAAGTGATTAAGGGGAGGGGCAAAACTGATTTTAATGTGGCCGGGAATATAAGAAAGTGTATACATTTATATATCTTGGCGAATCTCCGTTTGCATATGTAATGCCTCCGGAGCTTTGCCAAGCTCCTAATATTTGAAAGGAGTTTCAGATGGGCGAAATAAATCCCAGGCGGCCTAGCTCCTTTTCCCTCTATCAACGGGCTTGGTTACAGTAATTAATAGGGATAAACATTTTAAGCTTTAAATTATTATAGAGTTCTTATATAGTTATGTGCTATAAAAATATTTGCCTCGCTCAAAAATACATGGGCTCTTATTCAAATAATAATGATAAATGAAATTAAAGCAAAATTATAATAAATTTTTTTTGTTTTTGTTTTTAACTTGAATCACAGTACAAATTAATGCTTCAAATACAGAAAATGTTCTCAAATTACTACATTACTGCCTCGGAACAAATATGACTCAAATTTGCATTGTTATAACAGAGAAGTGGATGTTAGTATAAAAATAAATTTTAAATATCCATTCTAAGACTTAACTTTATAGCAATAAAACTAATATCGAAAATCTACTCAGAAGACAAAGAAGTCTAATTAATAGTATAAAAAAGATATATAATTCAGAAAGGTGAAAATTATTGGCGGCGAAAGGCTTTTTCGCCCCCTTAGTTATATTGGCAGATGACAAAGAACATATTAGAGAGAGAATGATGAAGTGGCAGGAAAGTTTAGAGAAATTTGAACTAAAGATAAATTCTAAAAGACAGAAATCAAATTTCAAGTATGAGTCTACTACGTATTTTATTTTTTAAGCCATTAAGAAAAATGTACATTTACATCTCTAAAATCAGGCCTGAAAAGCAATAAAAAAGTAAAAATAGTTTAACTCAATTCAAAGATTCTTTTAAATGTGAGTTAATGGCAAAAATTGCCCTTAAAGTAAAAAAAATTTAGCGCATGCAAACAAAGTACATTTATTTGATAAAATCCGTGAAGTTATCCTCAGTTATGGTAGGATTGTGAGTTTACAGTGCAAGTATAATGTCGCGTAATAATGATGAGGTGTTCATTATACACTTCATATCATTTATGAGATATTATTTCATATTATTTGACGGGGTGATGATGACTTATTTTGATATTAAATGTCAATCAAATTTTTTTATGATCGAAAAACTTTTAAGCTTCATCATGACAAACATAAAATGATTACTTATTTACTGTTTGTGTTGTTATTTTATTTCCTGTTTTTGTTTTAATATTCAATTGCGTTTTCATCTATAATGATAAAGCAATGAAGGCAAATTATATTAAATTTTTCTTGTTTTTGTTTTTAACTTGAATCACAATACAAATGAATGCTTCAAATAGAGAAGATATTCTCAAAATGTTATTTTTTACTTCTTTTCTAATCACCTTTATCTTACAATGTTCAAACTCATTTGCCAAGAGCTCACATTTTTATTGTAATGCTTCTATTTTATAATTGTTTTTCAATTATCCCTTAAAATCAATTGACTTTTCCTTGCCTACAAAATAGCTCTAAATACGCCATTATTTTCTTTGGATCAAAATGGGCCCAAATATTTAAAACGTATTTTTTTGTGAGATGTATACGCGGCATATAGAATGATCTAGCTAAACACTATAAATACCGGAAAAGTGATATCCTTATACTTATACATGCCTACCTGCACTTCAGTTATCAAAATTATGTTACAATGAAATACCTCACACGACTGAAAGTATCAAAAAATAGCTGCACTGAAATTTAAACGCTTTTTTCAAATTACTCCCTTTCTTTCCACTCGTCTATTGCCATGATGTGAATACTGTATATTTAATAAGTTATTTTGCTGGTAGTGTTCTATTCTCTTCTTAGGATATTACAAGTGGTTATAAATGAATACACTTTCTTATAACTCAGCCCCTATTAGAATCAGCTTTGCCCCTTCTCTGTGCAAAGTCTGGCGACTGAGCTGGTCACAGTAAACAACTGTATTGTATAACTTGTCTATGTTTTTCTTACATATTTTGTATTCACGTCCAAGAATTGACCAGTGTTCCATTAATCCAGTTGTAGTAGATTTTTTCATATCTTTTTAAACAAATAATTTAGATAATTTATTAAAAAATGCCTTCTTACTTTTGAGTGTATATTCTAAACATTGCTTAATGTTAAAAATATATTCTAATAATTTGAGCCTGGCATAAAATTTTAACTCTTATTTTCATTTTTTCATCCAATGTCGTAGCCTTTAATTCAAATTCAAATTCAAAAATTTTATGTAAAATTTTTTTGTGAAATTTCATCTTTGAGGTTGTTTTATGAATTCTTTTTTGATTCGAAAATTTGACACTTAAAGCATTGAAATAAAACCACCCTTCCTCTCACATAGTTTCAACACTTTCTTGTGTTTAAAAGTAACTATGGGTATCCGGTCAATTCGTCGTCTTCCCTGGTCAATTCGTCACCAAGTCAATTTGTCCCAAAGTCATTTCGTTCTTGTTTGTTTGTTTCAGCAACAGAATTGTGCAAGTGATTAAATATTTTTTACTTGGTCATAAACAAGTATTGAAATACTAGAATACGCAATTTTAAAAATTTTGTTTGATAGTGTAATTGTTTTCAAATTTTTATTTTTGAGAGAGAAAGAAAGAAAGAAAGGGGTTGGGATAGATTTACAATATGAATACTAAAAAAAAAGTGAAAATAATGTTTATTTTTACACGACAACAAATAATAGTTACAATAAAAATACTAAAGAACTGAATTTGTTGCATTGAGGATTTTATTTTTAAAATGTAAGATTATGTTTAATTGCTTACTTTTTGGCTTGGATTATATTTATTTCTCCATGACATTTTTTATACGCAAATTCATGTCTCTATATTTTTTCTTTTGACTTGGCTCTTCTCCTTGAATTTGAAAAAATTATAATAATAATAATAATAATAATAAAAAATATTTAATATGTAAAATAAATTTTTATTATATCAATATTTATACTAAACTTAAAACTTTTATAAATTATTTTTTATAAAAATAAAAAAGTTATTTTAATAGATTAAAAAATAAAACTGTTCGAAACGACCTAGTGTTTTATTTGGGGACGAATTGACAAACAATAAATTGTCTTGGGGACAAATTGACCAGAGACGAATTGACGTAGCACCATACTATATACTATGAAATAATGTATAAGTTGAGATTGCATCATTTTTAGCATGTTCGCGCAAACTACTGATAGTAAAAAGCAAAACTATTTTGTGGGTCACAAAACTATTGCTGGAAATGCTAAAATGAGTTTTTGCAAGTTTGTTTAGGTGGAGCTCATTTCACAGAGTTATTTGGGGCATGCTCATTTCCTAAACTCTTTTCTTCTCTTTGACGGCGTGTCTTTTTATCACTTATGGGATTGTAAATTTAAGGTCAGTTCCAGGTTTTCCTATAATCGTGTTCTTTCATTCTTACAGGAGATGGAGCAAAGTTGGTAAGGGACGCTTTTGCACTTGCTAAAGAAAAAGCTCCTGCCATCATCTTCATCGATGAGTTGGATGCGATTGGCACTAAGAGATTTGACAGTGAAAAAGCAGGAGATAGGGAAGTTCAGAGGACCATGCTTGAACTCCTGAATCAGTTGGACGGTTTCACACCCAATTCAGAAGTCAAGGTAGGAAATACGCATTCTTTATTGTTTGGAAGTTGATTACATAGGGAGACAAGGCTGCTGATTGGCCATGGCATCATAATCTAGGGGTCGTTAATTTTCCTTCTAATAACTTATTTGTCATTCAAATTTTAATTAAAAAAAAGGTCTATTGCGCGTCTTTGTTTGGTCGCTCAGATGTTTTTCATATATCGATAAAAATCACAAAACCTGAAAATTCATCAGGAACCCATTTCAGTGTGAAGTGACCGATATTTTAAATGGAATGGAAGAGGAGTTTTTGAGCTGAAATTTAACTCCCTGACTAACTAAGACTTCAAAGAATTATAATTTAATTACTGAGCGAATATTTTCAGAATAATTAAATAATAAGCTAGAGTGGCTAAGCGCGTTTCTAAAAGTCGTATTTTCCGACTCCTATAATATACAGTCAAACTTGTATAGAGTGTGAAACTGATAAACTGGAAACCTCAATATGCAGGCAAATATAATTGGGGCGCTCTATAATTTTGATACATGGCGAAACCTGTAACGTGGAAAGGATTTGCAAAGAATGCTGTAATGCCTGATTAAACAGACACATAAATAACATTTGCTGATGCGCTATTGCATAAAGCTTGAAAAATACTGCTAGAGCGTTCAGTGTCTTCACATTCCCATGTGATGCCAGTGCTGCTCAGAACATTAAATTCTATCACGCCCTACGCTTTACATAGTGCACTTGCTTTGTTCAGTCCTCACAATTTTAAAGGGAAGTTTTAAAGAATTTAAAACTTCAGATTTTTCTTTGCTTTCAGATTATAAATATAAGTCAATTATAAATTAAGTGATTATAAATATAATATTACACCTTCAAAATTCATCTAGGTCACATGCGATAGCAATTTTGAATTTCCTCTTATTTCTAACAATGACGCTTATTTTATTTATATTTACTGCGCCAAAGAAGTGTAGTCGCACTCCATATGTTCCTTCCCTATGTGAGGGTCTTGATTTAGTTTGACTCACTTTTTCATATCAGCGTTTTCGAAAGATTGTCAAATGGCGTCATTGCTAATATTATCAAAAGAAGTATTTGCTTTGTGTACGTTATCACTCTATTTTTTCAAGTTGATTGCTGCGACCAATCGTGTGGACATACTCGATCCCGCTTTACTTCGTTCCGGCAGAATTGATTGCAAAATTGAGTTTCCGCTGCCAACTGAAGAAGCAAGAGCCAGGATTCTGCAAATACATTCTCGCAAAATGACTCTCGACTCTGAAATTAACTTTGAAGAACTTTCAAGGTAAACCACCATTTTAGATTTCAATGAAAGCTTTCTTTTCCTTTTGAACTCAAGGCATGATTAGAGTGGAGAAGGTTTGTAACCTGTATGCTCTCTGCTTTAGGAGTTGGAGTCGAAATCAGAAAATAACTCCGATTTTGACTTCACCACTTGAGGAGCGTGAGTAAGCTTATCTATAAACTTTATTTCAAGGTCTTAAGCAGGGTGAATATAGGAATTTAAAGTGGGCGAGTGGGGATTGAATGGTCTCAGTTTCAATTCCTTACTCTTACCTTACTGAGAGACCTAACTACTTACTAAGACCTTACTGAGAGAAAGTACTTTGGAGTGTTTTCACCGAGAAGGCACCCTTTGTGTTGAACTATGAGCAAATGAGGCTTGATGCCTTCGGCTTGTTTCAACTCTTGTTTATCCATAAATATTGAACAAAGATGAATGAAAGTACTCCACTTTGCTTTCACCAATATTTTGAAAGCTACTTCCTGACATTTATTGACTTATTTTTCTAAGTGTTCCTAGATTTTTGCATTTCAGTTAAGTGTATGCTTCTCTTTCCTGTTTTGAAGATTTATTTGTTTTTTTCAAAAAGATTCATTAACTTCTTTGATTTTCTTTCGTTATTTCAAAATGTTGCCAGAACTAAAAAATCTGCACACACATTTCCATGACAATTTCCAATGTCAATGTTTTCAAAAGGCAATTATTTCTGCAATTAAAAAATCCCAAATACAGATTTAGTTTTTACACACAAATACTAAGATCAAAAGAATCAGTTAATGTTGATTCAATTGCAATTGAAGAAACCCTTTTTGTTATGAATATTTAGATGCAGGTGTAAGTTTCATTTAAAAAAAAGATGCTCATCATTGATTCAACTGGACAAGTAGATAAGTGAGTTCTTTACGCTAATTCCTCTCTTTTACAGTAATGTCATTTTAAACATAATTTTATTTATATCAAAATATATAAACACAAATTAAATTTTCTTATAAAAAGTAAACGAAGTTGTCTCCCTTTATATATATATATATATATATCTCATAACCTGTACGGTTGAACGCGGGTAGACAACTTGCGTGTTATCTCCAACCCGTATATTACGATGATTCTTCTCCAACCTGTATTCTACGATGATTCATCTCCAAACTATATACTACAATGATTCATCTCTAACCTGTATACTACGATGATTCATCTCTAACCTGTATACTACGATGATTCATCTCTAACCTGTATACTACGATGATTCATCTTCAACCTGTATACTACGATGGTACTTTTAAAATTGAAAGATAAACCTAGTCTTTAATAATTAATTTTTATCAAATTATGCACATACGTAACTAAAAGTAAGGGGAGCCAACGATATATTTAAAAAGAATAAATATTTTTTGATTTGAACATTTTTCGATTCTTTGATTATTCGACAAATATAATATTTAAAATCGTGCAAATTGCAAAGTATATGTAATAACTTTTGTAACATTGTATGAGGTAGCAAAATATGAACAGAAAGTTTGATATTTTTTGATTTTTTAAAGAATATTTTTCGATTCTTTGATTACAGAATTTTATTTTGATTATTTGATAAAATTAATTATTTAATATCGTGAAAAAATTAATAACTTATCTAACATCCTCTCCCCGAATGAGGTATATCAAATCTTACATCTAGCAAAATATGAACTGATAGGTTGGAGATGAATTATCGCGGTATACAGGTTGTAGATGAACCATCGTCTCCCCGAATGAGGTATATCAAATCTTACATCTAGCAGAATGTGAACAGAAAGTTGAATATTGTCTCCCTAGTTATTTGTACATGGAATAGAAACCATCGTAGTATACAGGTTGAAGATGAATCATCGTAGTATACAGGTTAGAGATGAATCATCGTAGTATACAGGTTAGAGATGAATCATCGTAGTATACAGGTTAGAGATGAATCATTGTAGTATATAGTTTGGAGATGAATCATCGTAGAATACAGGTTGGAGAAGAATCATCGTAATATACGGGTTGGAGATAACACGCAAGTTGTCTACCCGCGTTCAACCGTACAGGTTATGAGAATATATCATTACATATTAGAGAAGAGTTTTCTAAACTCTTTATACTGAAAAAATATTTCTTCAAATATATTACTGTTTTGTTTAAAATACCTATACTTTGCAATTTGGACGATTTTAAATATTATATTTGTCAAATAATCAAAATAAAATTCTGTGATCAAAGAATCGAAAAATATTCTTTAAAAAATCAAAAAATATCAAACTTTCTGTTCATATTTTGCTACCTCATAGCTTCAATACTTATTGAGAAAAATTGATTAAAACACATATTTTGATCTATTTATCTTCTCTTTAGAAATTTATATGCAGTAAACAATAATAAAAATAATATTTATCCAAAACATATTTTTTTCGAATCAAATTCTAAATCAAACCCGCACTTAAATTTTGGATGATTATTCAAAAGAAGTAAAAAACTAATGGTAATTTATAAAAAACCAAAAACTAAAATGATTTTATAAAAATCTAAAAATAAATAGTGGACTACGATTATCCAACAAAACTTGTACATTCGATCTACATTTTTCACTTCAAAAATAATTTTAAATTTATTAGAAAAACATTATACTGACCAATAAAAAAACGAAGGTTAATTTATAAAAAAATGGAAAAACTAATACTATTTTATAAAAATCTACAAATAAATTTAGATTCTGAGAGTAGAGTCGCTTTATAATTGTGCTGTAAATTGTCACATAATATAGGTAAAAATTTGTCCTAATGAAAGGAGCTTTAGTTTAAAATGCATCCCTTATCTGCTAATTAATGGTATGAAGCCCATGGAAAATAAAAACAGTAAAAGGTATTTCTTAAGTACTTGTGATATAAGTAATGTATTCTGAAAGCCCATAAAAAATGCTTTAATTTGGTATATCGCATGATGCATTTTGTTGAGAAATGTGAAAGTTATAAGCGTTTTAATATTTGACTAAGATTTAAGCTAGGAACACTACAAATAAACTAAGCGTACACTAGCCCGATAAAATAAACCACACACGCGTGCTAAAGATGTGGTGAAGCGTATGTGAGATAAGAATTCACTGCGCTCACAAACGCGTAATGCAACATGTGTTAATCTTTCTTCGCATAATTATGCTCTAAAATCAATCAATAATGTGATTTATTCTTCGCACACTGTCGGTATAAATATAACGAATGCTCTTCGTTAAAAATTAGAAAGGTTGTATCTAAACTAAATGAAAGTAGACTACGATTATCAAACAAAATTCCTACATTCAATCGACAAAACCACACACGCGTGCTAAAGATGTGGTGAAGCGTATGTGAGATAAGAATTCACTGCGCTCACAAACGCGTAATGGAACAACATGTGTTAATCTTTCTTCGCATAATTATGCTCTAAAATCAATCAATAATGTGATTTATTCTTCGCAGTCGGTATAATTTTTAACGAATGCCCTTCGTTAAAAATGAGAAAGGTTGTATCTAAACTAAATAAAAGTAGACTACGATTATCAAACAAAACTCTTACATTTAATCGACATTTTTCACTTGAAAAATAATTTAAAATTTATTAGAAAAATATTATACTGACCTATACTACTGACCCATAAAAAGTAAAAAATATATATTAATTTTCGACAGTTTTATTTAACTATGACATTTTAAAATGTTAAAAACCATATTCTACCTTTGTGAATATAAAATTTTGAAGAAATAATATATAAACTCATCACGTTAATTATTGGTATTTTTTGAAACTAGATAAAAGTTGACTGACCTCACATAAAAGCGGATTTTGGAAAAATAAAAATATATTTATTTGTAAAACCTAGCCTATTTTACCCACAAAGAGTATAGCTTTAAATCTTGTACATTCGATCAACATTTTTCACTTCAAAAATAATTTAAAATTTATTAGAAAAACATTATACTGACCTATACTACTGACCCATAAAAAGTAAAAAATATATATATTAATTTTCGACAGTTTTCTTCAACTATGAAATTTTAAAATGTAAAAAATCATATTTTACCTTTGTGAATATAAAATATTGAAAAAATATTATATAAATTAAGAACGTTAATTATTATTGGTATTTTTTGAAACTAGATAAAACTTGACTGACCTCACATAAAAGCAGATTTTGGAAAAATGAAAATATATTTATTTGTATAACCTAGCCTATGTTAACCACAAAGAGTATACCTTTCCAATGATACCATTTTCATTTATTTATTTTTTTAAAAAAGACAAATTATGCTTCAACAAAAAGGTGGTCCGTAATTTTTTCAAAAATTTAGACAAAATTTTTTGAAGTAATGTCCATTTATTAAAATTTTTTAAAACTTTTTGCAAAAATAAATTATTCTAGAGTATGTAGCAAACGATAAGCTTTCTAATGATATATATATCATGAAAAAGAAATATTGAAAAACAGTTTAATTCTTTCTTCAAATCAAACAAGTAAAAATTTTCAAAAAGTAGTATTGGTAGTAGTAGTAGTAGTAGCATTATTATTATTATTATTATTATTATTATTATATATTACATAAACATTTCAACCAATCATATAGTTTTTATGAAATTAAAACTGCAATTTCAAAGTTAAATTTTTTGAACTTTTAGGTAGAATTTTTGAAATGTGGCTTTCAATATGTATGTAAAATATTTTTTGAAATTTTTTATTTTAAGTATATTTTTTAAGCATTTTACGATTTACACATTTAAATATATAATAAGGCTGGCAAGTTTGGCGAGTTGTCTCCCCGGGAGGTCTTGCCAGACCTCTG
>JAUIRK010000567.1:0-97500 GCA_030549495.1 Nectonema munidae
CTCTTTTGTGCCGAAAGTCCCACATATGGGTCGTAAATAAAGTTCTTTGTATGCCGAAAGGGCCATATATGTCACCCCAAAAATTTTACTGTAAGTGCCGAGCGGGTCAAATTTAGTTATTTACAAAAACGTAAACAAATACCACTAACCTTCATTATTTCACATCGAGTTGATGCATGCATGTCACGAATAGGATAATCAATATTCTGGCTGCAATTCAAGATTTTGACGTCACATCACAACTTACCAGATCGTTCTTGCTGTCATTTTCTTTTTACGTGTGTGTTTCTTTTAATTATGGTAAGTTTTCTCATTATTTACTTTATATATGACGTAAAACTTATGTGTAATATATTCGACGTACTTTCAATAACATCGTTAGCAAGCTAATACTTTTTTTTCATGAAACATGCTTTTTTCAAATAACTTTGAATATTGGGTACCAGATATGACCCGTTAGGACTGATTTTTTTTGCTCAAAATCAATTTTGTTAATTTGTGTTTTTTTATCCAAATTTAATGCAAAATTTTAAACAATAAAAAGTTTTTTATACAACCTCTGTTTTTGAGAATATTTTTTTACAAAATATTGTTGAATTTTGGAACAAATTTGGAAAATTTTCAGATTTTATTTTCAAAAATTGATATTATTTTTCTTATAACGAAATACATAAACATTTTTAAAATCTAAATGAAGTTATAGACAGAAAAATTCAGTTCATCTGCTTTTTATAATAAATTTGGATATGATTCTTCTGCTTTGGACTAAAAATCTGATTCTCATTGTACCAACCAGTTAATAAAAAAGTTATCAACTTAGTTAATAGGTCAGAATAATTGCATTTTCCAATTATTAAACTATTATTTAAAAAAGTATGAAAAATAAACTTTTTCCTTCTCCTTCTTATGAATAACAGCGTCTATTCAAAGACTTAAATATTAATACCTGACATATTTTTGTAAATATTAGGAAGAGTCTGGTTTAACTTGTAGTAAATTATTCATTTTAACCCTCATCAGGCAAGGGTCTATCAGACCCGAGAAACTTAGATTTTTTGTCATAAATGATATATATAGTTTTGAAACTTTTAAAATGCCTCCTCATTCTACTTGTATTTAAATCATTCAAAAAATATTTTTGTCAAAGTTATTTTTTTTTCGGCAACGACCTAAAAACTTTTAGCATTACGTTGCAGGTAAACATGGGTCTAATAGATCCAATAAGCAGTGAGCACTCACAAAAACATATTATTTGTATGAAATGTAGTAAAAAAAAAAATTTTTACAATTAAACAATAGTAAGTTTTTGTTCATTAACTATTGAACTTTGAAAAAGCTTCAAACAAATAGAGAAAACCTTTTTTTGAGGCGCTTCTTTTCACCCAAAAACACATTCAAAAAACACCTAAAAACTAGTTTTATTTGTAGTTTAAAGTAGTTTATTTGTAGTTTTATTCAATTGTTTTTTTTCTTTTTTATATATATTTTATCATGAACATAATATTTTAGTATGTAATGTACTAACTCTTGCTTTAGGCTTTACTAACTTTTAATATCCTTTACTTTTAAACTCAATTGATTAATTGTAATTTTTTGTTGAATTTCACTGATTATTTGATTTAAATAGTTTCTGTTGCTACATATGATGTTTTTTGAATGTGTTTTTGGGTGAAAAGACGCACGCTTTTTTGTAGTAAATTGCTGAACTTTAATATTTCGGGCAATATAAAAAATATTTATAGTTACATATATGCACAAGAAATCATTAATTTAAAGGTTATAGATAAGCTAAATGTACAAAATATAAAAATTATCATAAACAAAAGAGTATTTGTGGAAACAAAAAGGCCGGGCCCGTTGGACTTTTTAGCTGAGCTCTAAATGTTACATTGATACTTTGAATTTTTTATTATTTTGAATAAAAAATTGAGTTTTAATGTTGGAAAATTCGGGATACTTTGAATTTATTATTTTGAATAAAAAATTGAGTTTTAATGTTGGAGAATTCGGATTTTATTTATTTCACATTCTCGAATTGGGATGTGGATATTGAATTACCAATAGTTTCTAATGTGGACGCTATTGCGTTCTATAGTCTTTTGACTTTTATTCTGAGCTTTATATATCAAAGAGACCCTGAGAAGAATGTTGGAGGAAAACTTATTTACTACATTCTGCATATTTTTGATAAATAAATCTTAGTATGAAGTATGAGATGTTTAATTTTACTTTTTTTTATCATTGAATAATTGTTTTGTGAAAGCAAACTTTTATTTCAAAATATATTTTGCATTCTCACATTTTTAAGGATGATACTTTAAATAATTTGTTGGAGTTTATTGATACAGAAAAGATAACTGACTCCCAAATTTTCATTCAACCGCCCATAAATTGTACCGATGTGGTTACAGATGAAGATTCAGGAGACGAAGACATCGGCGATATAGACAATTTGACTGGAAATCAATTGCTGGCTGAAGGAACTTTGGTTTCAAGATGTGTGATTCACGATGATGATGATGATGATGATGATGATATTAATGATGATGATAGACAAACTAGTAATCAAATCGAACCAGTTAAAAGAAAAAAGTCTTTTCATTGGAACAGTGGTTGTGTTAATTTTCATGGAAATGAATTCAAAGAAGCTCTTCACCCAAGTTACTATGATAACGCTAACTTGAATTTGATGGATGTTTTTAATCTATTTTTGACTGAAACTCTCATTAACATGATTGTTTCATTTACAAACAATTATGCTTCGCAAAACAACTTTAATTTGAACTTGAGTAATGATGAATTTAAAGTTTTTTTTGGTATTTTCACTCTAATGGGCTACCATAAATTACCTAAATATCGCATGTATTGGAACAAAAGTGAGGATTGTGATGTGAAAATTGTATCGTTGGCAATGAGGAGAGATAGGTTTGATGAAATAAAAAAGTACTTACATTTTTCAGACAACAATCAACTTGACTCAAGTGATAAGTTCACCAAAATACGGCCTCTTGTTGACAAACTAAACCAAATTTTTTCTTCAAATGCTCCTGTAGCAGAGTTTCATGCTATAGATGAAACGATGATACCGTATTATGGTCGTCAACATCTGAAACAGTTCATCAAAGGAAAGCCTCAAAGGTTTGGGTATAAGCAATGGTCAGATTGCATTCAATCTGGGTATTTAGTGAACTTTGATCTTTATCAAGGTAAATCGGAAAAAAGAAGTACAGGGTTAACTTTAGGGGAATCTGTAGTACTCAACTTTGTTGAAAAAAACAACAACAAGATCATCAACTCATACCATTATGTCATGGATAATTATTTTTCAACCTTGAACTTGTTTCAAATGATTAAAGAAAAAAAACAGACCATGACGGCTACCATAAAAAAGAACAGGCTGCTCAATTTTCCTAAAAAAAGTGAAAAAGATTTTAAAAAGATCCCAGAGGGAGTTTTACGGCATACAATTCCTGTTCTTTTAACGTTTGTGAGTGGTTTGATAATCGGGTTGTGATTTGTGGATCTAACAAGTATGGGGTAGAGCCACTAAATAAAATTTCACGATACTCGCGTACATTAAAAAGTAGGATAAAAATAAATCAGCCAAAGCTTTTAAATGTTTATAATCGAGAGATGGGGCATGTAGACAGAATGGACCAAAATCTCATGATTTATAAAAGTTGTTTAAGAGGAAAAAAATGGTATATGCCTATTGTAATGCATCTTTTTGATACATTGATCATACAAGCTTGGCTTGTGTACAGGTTGACCCCGAACCCTGAAAAAAAAGATCAACTTTTTTACCGCAGAATGGTGGCCCAAAGTTTATTAAAAACCTATGGAGTTTATCCTCAATCATCCAAGGCTCTCGCAAGTCCCAATCCTGCAGACATCACAAGATTCGACAAGACTGGACACTTGGTCACTCCGATTGAAGACAATAAAAGATTGAAATGTCGACATTGTCATTCTAAAACTCCCACAAAATGCATCAAATGCAATCTTGGAGTTCATGTGAAATGCTTTATCGCTTACCATACTAAAATTTAAAAAAATGTTTTAATAAAATTGTGTTTTGCTTTTACAGAATTTTTTGGGGTGTACGAACGTCCCATATATGGTACGGCATTTTTTTTAAAAACGAAAAAACATTTTTTTTTATTGTACCCAAATTTCGTTTATTAGTAGTGTGTAAACTTTGATATATCACTTTCATTAAATAAAACGAAATATTTTTGCTTCGGCATATCAGATAATCAAATTAAATGGACTTTTCGGCACTTGAAGGAACTATGCATTACTGACCTATCGGCATGAAAGAGTTAAGCATAATGCGAGCATATAGCCTTACGGCTGAAAGTGCTTTGATATCTCCAACCAACCAACTATGCTATGGTTAAAATGGTACCTTGTCAAAACAAAAACGCCCGAAAACCAAAATGTCCCAAAATCTAAAACAATTTTTAATCTTTTTTAGCCTTTCTGATTATACATGGCCATTTCCAAATATAATAATGCTAATCAAAGATAAGTAAAGAAATATACCAGTTTTTAATTCCTTTTTTAACAATTTTTTTCTCTTTTTCCAATCAAAAAATGTATAAACGTATGGAGCTTAAAGGGACTTAATGTAAGTGATCAAATTTTTTAAGGTAGATTATTAAGGCATTTTATTCAATTAACAATTCAGTCTAGTCAAAGTTAGATGTATTTTTTCATTAAGTTTTCAAAAGATACTCACATCGGTTCCTAGTCAAAATTCCTAAAATTAAAAATGCCGACTTCCAAAATCGCCGAAAACTAAAATTCCAACTTCCAAAATTCCCGAAAATTAAAATCCTCTGTACCAAAATCCCCGAAAACTAAAGTTAAAGTTAGTTATTAAAAAGATAGTTCAGATTTGTTAAATAAAATAAGTAGGTAATTGATAAGCTAATAAAATTGAATTCATAAGTTTATATACTACACATGAAAATAAACTTTGAAAAAAAATTGAAATAAATTTACAAATTAATTTTCAATTTTATGACGTTTCGGTTTAGGACATTTTGGTTTTTGGATGTTTTAGTCTCGGACATTTTGACCAGGAACCGTTAACAATACATCACAAAAGTTTTATAATATTTATATGAAAAATTAAGCTAAATAGATGCTGATTTGTAATGTGCTAGTTTACACACAACTCACTTTACATGGCAACACTCATTTAAGATGTAAATTAGTCGATGTGCTATTTTTTCACAGTTTAAAGAATTAAATAAATTCGTATCTGTTTTAAACCTCCCTTGAAATCACCTTTGCCCTATATATATAAGATAAGTTCTCTGGTGACGAGGTGCTAATACCAATCTGGGTTTGCCTCAGGAAATCACACATTGGGAAAACGTAAGAGAGCACCTTTTTATTAGCAGATGCTTGAAAAAATGATTTATTGAAGAGGGAAATGAAGTTGAATGTCCCGCAGTAAGTTTTAAAGAAATGACCCGCACCGGGAATTTAGATAGGGGTCCCGATGAAATTAACGATAAAGATAACGACAATACATGTGCCTTCTCAATTGTGCTGATTTCATTGATTTTTCGTTATTTATATTTGTACATACAGTGTTATAAAAGAGTATAAAATCAAGCCGCCATGTTTATTCATGACTTCTATACTTCTGCAAATAAAATCATCAATTTTTTTTTAATATTTTAATTCAAAATTTAATGCATAATTCGATTCAAGCATTCATCATTTCAAAGAGGTAGTAATAAAAATCAAAGATCTTCATTGGCTAAAATCCTGGAAAGGCGCTTCTACAATCGATTACCATAGGGTTCAATTTGGAAATAATATTTTGTGACAAAAAATTTTCTCAAAAAATAGAATTTTTAAAGACACTAGCATAGTCCAAGATTTTGGTGAAAATTTTCAAACACTTTCTTCTTCTTCTTCATCATCTTATCCCCTAAATGGGGGTCGATGGCTTGATCCTATTTCTCCATAGGTTTCTGTCCTTCTAGAGTTTTGGATCATTGCAAAGTAAATTGGAGCAGAATTTTTACAAGCCGGATGCACTTCCTGACACCAACCAGTGTTTGTATTCAGGACTGGAAACCTTTAGCCTTTGTACAACCAAGTACTTAACCCACAAGGCACTTGCAATTTGGAATCAGAGTTATTTTCTCCTAGAACAACTGCTGTCCAAAGCTAACGAGCTTGGTCCACCCGGAGCTACACAAGGTTAAAGCGCCTGTTGCTCGCTTTTGCCTCAAGATCATTTAGTTTTAAACGACCCCGCCGCGTGAAGGCAGATCAGGAGACTTACTATTCAGAGGCTGTAAGAGACGAATGTGCCATATGAGGTATTTTATAGGAAAATGAGTGCTCATTTTCATTTTCCACCTCGGCATAAACAGTCATTAAGGTAAAAATTTTCAAACACTTTACTATCTTTAAACTAAATTGATAAGTCGATGATTTTCAACATCTAGCTAGCCTAACTCAGATAATTATTATTTTGAAAACTATAATTTACAAAAAAGACTTTTTCAATATTTGCTTCAAAATTTTGACAAATTTCTTTGTATTTATATCTTGACTTTATGTTAATCTTTTGTTTAACTTTGATATTAAATAAAATAAAGTATTTTAGAATTTTTTTGCTATTTTATTCTTTAATTTGAACATATTTCAGCAAATTATATGTGATATTTCAAAATTAAAAAACTTTTAACACAACTATGTATTTGAATTTTTATACTTTTTTTGTTATTTTCAAAAAATAGTTACACATTTTTTACGAAAAAAATAACGAAAAGTAACGAAGCTTTTTATTGAGATAACGTTAACAAAAAACAACCAAAAAATTCTAATTAAACGATAACGAAGCGCTTTTTTGTTCAAAGTAACGATAACTATAACGAAGTAAGTTTTAGTAGTAACGATCCCAAGTCTAACACACACACACACACACACACACACAGAAACATACACACACTCACAAAGGGACAACACATACCGAGAGAGATAGAGGCATGTGAAATAATTGAATGTGTTTGAAATATGAATGGTATTTCATTTGAACGCATTTCTGATGCTAAAATGCAAATCAAAATCAGAAGAAAAGAGAAACAAAACTAAGAGTGAAAAGAATGAGATTGCCTAAGGTTCAAATCATTCATACATCATCATGCGCTGTATGCTTGCAAGACAATTTTTGAAGTCAAAAAGATGAAAGCGGAAATTTGTTATATGTATAATACAGTATATATATGTATATGTATATATACATAAACAGAGATGTAAAAATATATATCAAGATACGAGTAGAATTGAAATTCCTTACGAAATTGAGAAAAATTGTTTTTCCTTCATTTGCTTTATCATATTCAAATCTATTTTCAGAAAGCGTATAATACGATTTTGCTGTGTGGAAATGAAACCAGGAAAACTTTTTTTCATTGATCGGTTATATTCATTTTTGTCCATAAATAAAATAAACTTTGGAAAGATTTATATAACTTTTTTTTAATTAGAGAAATTTTGCTTTACAATTTCCTTTTTGATTTTACATGAACAATTTTGTGACAAAATTTCCATTTTCAAAATTAGAAATAATGATATTCGGATATTTTATCAATGTAAAGAGACGGCAAAGTGGTCGATAAGATAGACAAATTTACAAAAAATTGTGCTATGCTCTTTTTACTTTATAGTAGTAATAAATCTCCTTTTTCTTTTAAAACATAGCTTAGGACATTGTATAGTATAGGATATATGAAACATTTTTGGTTTGTATTTTTTCTCTTAATTGTTGGACATTGATTAATTTTTTTATGAAACCATTCTATGTGGAGTGGAGGTCGAAGTGAAGACAATTATTCTATGAAGGGGTCGACGGGTAAACAAGTTTGTCGATCCCTGGTCTAAAGCTAGAAAGAATAAGTTTTCCAATAAGTATATTTAAATTTTTGACAATACAAAATTTAATTTTTACAGAATAAAATATTTAGACAAATAATGAAGAACGATTATGAGAACAAGAAATTAAAGGTGAAATCATTCTTGAAAAATATAACTGAATAAAATTATGCGTATTTATTTGTGATTAAATAATTTTTTTGCTTTTAATTTAAAAAAATTAAGCCATTCTATGGATTTTCGTATCACATCCAAGAGAAGAATAATCCTCCATATCTGGACATATGGTAAGGATAGTAAAGATCGGGATCAAAACCAGATTAACTGAAACAGTGGTTCTCAATTTTTTTAAAAAGGGCCAAATTAAGAGTCAACATTACACTAGTGACTAGAGCATTGGTTCTTAAAATGTGGGCCATGGCCCCCTGGGGGCATAAAGCAAAATTTAAGGGGCCATAATCTGAGGCTATGCATAAATAAAACCAGATGAATATAGCGGGTAGATAGACAATGATAATGGCCAAACTGAGCTGTTGACACTTCAAGAGGATTCAGGGGTCAAGATGAAGTTTGAAACTGAATCTCTCCCATTTTTTTGGTCATCAGTGGCAGCTTCATATCCAAATTTTTGTGACTTCTTAGCTTTTCGCCAACTTCTACCATTTTCATCAACTTATTCCTGTGAGGCTGTCTTCTCTTAACTACTCTACATTAAAACGAAATATCGCAACAGACTTGAAGTGAAGCATGACCTACGTTGTGCTTTAAGTAAAACAAAACCAAGAATCAAGAAGCCTGTCGATAATCTGCAGCATCACCCTTCACACCGAGTAGAATTGTCTCCCAACTAGAGCACTTAATTGTTACAATGTTATCAAATTTGTAAGATTCAAAGATTAAATCACATAGCGTAGGATTAATAAACTTTTTCCATCCTGTGGATTTTCTAGGTTTCCTTCTTTTTTTTGCTTATTCTTGAAACACCTTTTAGCAAAATGCCCTTTTTAATTAATCTTATGATTATAATTGCTAGATACTCGTAGACAGCACGGTATTCACCGGCTATGATTGTTGTGGGGCCATAGACAAGGATCATGTATGAAAAGTGGGTAACGATCAGAAAAATTTGGGAACCACTGGACTAGAGGGTCGCAACAAAACAAAAATGATAACTTAAAAAATAGAGGTACACTCTGTCTAATTCTGCCACTCCCAAAACACATTGTGTAAATAAATTTTAAGAGCAGATCATAGATATAACACCACTTTAGAATTAATAGATCAATACTTTTGCAAAATCCTGGCACTTTTGAATGCTAGCTTAATTTATTCTGCAACTTTGCCATATGGGCTTCAAAACAAGAGGTTGAGGGCCGCAGGTAAGCCTTCAGGGCCACGGTGTAGAAACTCTGAATTGGATCGAGAGACTCTTTCTTCTAAATACTAAGCTACCTGCTGACACCACTAGGCAATCAGCGAAAATAAGGAGATTGAAAACATTAAATTCCAAATGTTAATCTTTTGGAGTTTTTTTATTTTCAAATCAAATTTTACCATATTTGAGTCAATTTTTTCAAATTCTAATTCAAACTGCATATTATTCCTGCATTTAGAGAAGGGCAGCCTGAAAGGTTTAAAATAATTTAAGTATCGAATAAACATATTTTTACCTCCGATGGTTCAAAATATAAGGAATTTTATTCACGATTTTCTTAAACCCTCATTTGCTACGGTTTGCTTATCGAAAATATGGTTGCCCTAAGTTTTAATTTTTAGAACAGGATTCAATCATGTTCTAAAAAACAAAAAATATTTGATATAAAAATTACAATTATTTAACTTGATAAAATCCAATTATTCTGTTTAAGAATCTTTTTTTCCATTGAAAATTGAAACTGTTTTTTTTTTATTTTTTGAAGATATTTTATTGAAGCCTATAATGGATGAAGAGAATTAGCGCGTTGATCTATGAGATCTCGTTTGTTTTCTTGTAAATTATTATAAGCTAAATTTCCCTAACCAGTGGATACATATCAACATGATGCATACATTTTTTAGGTGAGCCATAGTAAATTAATAATTTTCAGTGATCCACATGTCATTTATGTCGACTACAAAAAAATTAACTCATTACATCTAAACTTTCTCAATAGTAAGTTAGAATTTTAGAGAAAATTTTTTAATTTTTAGCTTAATAATAAACTTATTTTATCTTCTATTTTTTTATTTAAAGTTATTAGCATGAGATACTTGTCAATTATAAAACCATTAAATTGGATAAATTGAGTAACGGGTGGAGTAACAGACATCACGATTGGTCAAAGTGGCCTTCAAGGATTTTTAGTAGAAACAGACCGAATAAGGATTGGAATTAAATGTTGTTAAAAATACAGGCAATATAGGGTCGGATTGAAAAAATATTACGAATAGGAAGCAGTATGGACTTCAAAATATTGTTCGGGGGAGGTCTCCTGCATGGAATTAATATAAATTCGTAAATACTGATTTTTCGCTTCCAGAAAAACTATTACTGATCAAACTTGCAGAAAGAGATTGTGCTTAGTTAAATACACATGAAAAATTACAAGAAAATATTTAAGGAAACCTATGTCCACCACAAATTTTTTTTGTCTAATGTGGACAAAGAAGGACCTTTTTCCTGATTTGTAATAAGCAAGGGTTGGGTCGTGTGATTATCCTACCCTTATACCCAGATTTGTAATTCCCAAATGTTGGCATGTATGGAGTATTGCATGCTGAGTGGTATGATGTCAACTTAAATCATCTACGTAGTGTTGTTTTTGAAATACTAGATTCCGTTTTCATAAACAGATTTAGAGACTATAATATAAAATTTTGGCAATTTTTTAAAATTCTAAGCCCACCGACTTTCTAAAAAACTAAAAGTTCTACTATGCATCATAAAAACGATACCCTTCACAATAAAAAAGGTTACTTCAGATCAACTTAAAGATGAGTGCAGCGTATTTCACCCAGTTATAGGAAAATTTCACGAAATTTATTTAAATACAAAACTTAATCAGTCAAATTTACAAATAAAACTGATGTAATACACAAAAATAACGAGTTTTGTTTCAGCATTAGCTCTGACGGCAGGATATTCCAGTTCTATAGTTGAATGCGCTTTTTCAGTCCAAACGAGTTGATTGTTGTCATTAAAAAATAAAGAAATCGTATAGAATTTCAATTGACTTTACTACACTTTGAAAATGAATTGACCAAAAATAATTAAATTTGAAGAATCTGTTAAAAAATGGGTTTTGAAACGCAAAAAATTTGAGAATAACTTTTTAGGATAAAAATCATCTTGCACAGTTTTCAGCATAAGACTGCAAAAAATTTCATTATTTTTTTCAATAAATATGGTATTTAATTTTCTTTGTATAATGTTTTTTAAATATATAATATTTCACATGAAAATTTAACTTTATATTAATATTTATAATTAATAGATAACACCTTAAAAAGCCGTAAATTCATGCGCCATTCCATGTTTGTTGTTAAACCAAGTTGAAAGGAAGAAATAAAAATGGAAGAGTTATTATAAAATAAATAAATAAAAACTTTTATTGTAGATTTTATAAAAAAAAATTAAAAAAAAATGCTTCAAGATTTGTTTATATAGATATTTTAGGATAAAAACGGTGTAAATTTGAGATATAAAAAGAACAAATGTAGTTAGTTGAAGGCCAATGGAAGAATATATATATATTGATGTTTATATGATTGTTTTCCAGGAAGTTTGGTGAGGAAGGATATGAGCAGAGGGAAATAGAATTTTCTTTACGTCTACTCGTGGATAGCGCTAAGAAGCATTAAGGGTGGATGTTTGGTTGTGCGCTGTTTCATTTGCTTCTTCATTAAGTGAAATGCTCAATTCGCCATTCTGTATCTTCTCATTCACTTCTTGTTGGTATAAGTCTTGAATGCTCCTACTTAAGTTATATATGTCGTTCTGAAATAAAATCGAAACATGTTTATACGCCGATTTCCAGAGAGAGAGCAGTTCACGTTTGCCAATTTTTAGTATTTATTCCAGCTCGTATGCACTGTGATGTTTAAAAATGCACTTTCATAAACAACAACACATTATTTTTAAAGTCGCAAAACTTGCACTACTCCGCTTTTAGTGGTATGTGTGTGTGTAATAGAGTACTGCGAGGAAAGAAGTTTTTTACCGGAACCTGCGTTTGAAATCATCGGTATAAAATGTGTGCCGATACCGGCCAAAGCCCGCGTACCCGTAAAACTATATACTTTTGCAATTAATATTAGATTTAAAATTTTTTGTAAAATTTAACTTATTATTGTTTTCAGTAATTGTAATTTTATTAAATTGAAAATAAAAATTCATTGATAAATTTATTTTTTAATATTATTCTCAGGAGAAGATTCGAAGAGTGCCTATATTTCATTTACTATTTCACCAGTTAGACCAAAATTCTTCAAATAGCTTCACTGGTAGCCAGGATAAAAATGGATATTTGTTTAACTAATAGTGTGCTTAAGACTAAATTTAGGAGTATATAATGAGTTACTTTATAATTCCAAAAACACTTTAATCTAGTACAGGAGTGGAGCTAGAAGAAAATCAACATCCAGACAATCTTATAACTCTGAATTTTCTATACACAAAATCTTTGTTAATGAACACCTAGAGTATTACTTGTATTACATAAGGAACATTTACTCATATTATGTCATATATCTGAAATATAACTTTTCTTCCACATTCGGTTGAACTGATATGCTGAAAAATTTGCAATCGAAGAAGGGGCGAGGATTGTGGTGTCTGCGTAACGCGTTTTAAAACTTTAACAAATTCAGATCAAAAAATAAACTTTGGAATTCAAACACATAACTCAAAATACCCAATGCTTATAATTTTAAGGGAGTTACATCCATGCTCTATAGCAATTAAGCTCATTAATACTTGTTAGGTAAAAAGGTTGTTCTGTATGCCAATGAGGTGAAAGCTTGAATAAGTTTAGGAAATAGTGCTCTATAGGGCTTGAGCTGCGTCAATGATTGCGATATATTTCTCTTTGAAATGCATAGGAAGTATATGGGTAATGTCAAACGATTTTGCGATGAATACAAAAATAAAGACAGGTGGGTGAGATTGTTGGAATGGGACAAAATACTTCATTTACCACTTCAAGCATAGGAGTTTGTTGTTTTTGTCCAATATACCATATACATGGATATTGCAAAGTGTGCAGCCAATGAGGGAAGACCATTTTGTATTAAAGGTCATTTAAATTCCTTTCAAATAATTAGCATATTTAAGTATTATTAAATGGCAAAGGCCAAGAACGCCTAAAGAAGAATTGCCTCATACTCGTAGATCAAACGTACACTGTATACAAATGAATAGAAGATAGTACACACACACACATTAGGAGAGAATTGTATGCATTACAGAGCATTCGGATGATGCGTCGTTTGATGTGCGTGATTCGATGCGAGCAAAATATTAAATAGATAATGGTAATTATAATGTCACAAAAGGAGAAATGTGAACTGATATTGATGGGGTGGAAATGAAATGTCTTTCATATTAGACAATACAGACATATATATATAATTATATTTTATTATTATTATTATTATTTTTTACACCAAAATATGAAAGATGAGAAGATCTCAATGCAAAAGTTAGGGCTTAGCCTTAGACACATATAATATATGTGTATGGATCTTTCTTCTATTTCAGTTTGAAGAAAATTCTGACAAAACAATAATATTATTAAATATTTAAAAAGGTATGTTGATTATTATTTGTAAAGGGAAGGAGGAGTACGCAAACTCTTTCATTTGATTGGATAAAAATTTTCAATAATTGTTTAGTTTTAATCAATTAACTTATGCTAAAATAGAACCAATTTTCTTAAATAAATTTTCAAATTAACTGAGCATGGGATCTGATTGGCTAAAATTCAATTATTTCCATATATATTTCACTGATATATTTTATCAAAATTAAGAATAGCCTTATAATAATTAAAGTTTGATCGGGTATTTATTCATAATAAATTTATATTTATAATTGGAAAAGCATTTTCAAGAGCTATATTACATTTTATCTACCCTTAGCAACTCTTCAAGAATATTATCAGTTTGGCAGAAACAAGGACAAAGAAATGGGATGAATTTTAACTTAATTTCATTAAACGCGTAAATATTAATTTTTATAAATTGATACGTCACTACAAATTAACAAAGAAAATTTATATCCTAAGAATATAATTAATATATTGCCTTCAAACCAGGGGTCACAGCTAGATCGTTCGTTTGATTACGATCACCACAGCGCTCCAATAATTTTGGAAGGTAGAGACATTGCTTTATACACTATTTTCATTCCTTTTTTATATTTAAATTAAAAAAAGATATTAAAGAGTGCAGCACACTTAAAACAAATTTCTATATAATAAATAATAGATTGATAGAAAATTTTACATTTATGAAACACTACTGAATTCATGAAATCGGTAAGTGAAACACTGATGTGAGAAATTCCGAAAATTTCAAGGTTTTCATCAAAGTTCTGATTCCAAAATCTAACTGTAACATATAAAAGCAAACAAATAGTGCCTCCAGCTACGTACCTTGGTAAACGAATGTCAGCACATGAAGACATATGTACACTAAGATTAATTATTTATAAGCTTCTTTCAACGTCCCAATTTTGTGAATTAATAACAAAATAGTAACAAACAAGCTTACTCACTAACAAATATGAATTTTATAATTTGAATTATTACAAAGTTTCATCACTTGATAAAGTAAAGGTGTAAGTGAATAGTAAGTAGATAAGTAAAGTTTTTATTGTAGAATTGTAAGGTCATTGACGCTTCGATGAACTCACTAAAAAAATGATGCCTATTGGTTAAATAAAATGTACTGTGACTTTTTTTGCCAAAATGAGGGACTGAGTAAAAAGAAAATGATGAAAATAATGTAATTATAAATGTGATTACAATATTAATGGAGGTTATTTGGCTGAGAATTTTGGCAATGTCTTCGTATGTACAGTGCAAAGACATGTTATTTTGGTAGTATAGAAAGGCTATGCAGAAACAGCTTGAAACGAGGAGAGAAGGTCGCGTGAAGATGAACTCGGAGTCTGCGAAAAAGGAAAAGAAAATGTAAACGAAAGCTAAGGATTAATGGATAAACAGCCAATCACGCGTCTCAAATTTTACTTCACCGTTGCTGTTTACGATGGTGATGAAGTTTATGAAAGTGATTAATATTATTAATGATCATCATCACAACGGCGTCATCACTCTTCCTCCTCAATACTTTTAGAAATGGAGACGTAGAAAAGAAGCACAATTTGTTTTATATAGTATATATTTGTATGTATGTGTGTGTGTGTATTATATATCGAATTTATACAGTATGGCAATCAACTTGAAGTAAAGTTCAAAAGCTTTTTAATTTTTTTCTGGTAAAATTGATGTAATTTTTTATATTATTATTATTATTATTATCTGTGAAAGATTTCAGAGATAAAACAATAATGCACACATACAATATACAATATATGAATATATGGAAGCGCATGGAATAATTTGTATTCTAGTATAGTTGAGTGTTGTTAGTACATACGTTGCATGCACACAGGCAAAATCGAATATATATATATATACATACATAGAATATATCCAGGCTACAAGTCTTACTACCATTTTAGCGTATTCAATTAAAAGAGAGAATGCAAGATGGGAGTAAAAAACTAATAAAAAATGTAAATTAAAATTTTGTTCAAATCAATGAAAATATGTCAGGATGATGATATTCCCCGTTTATGTCTATAAAATATAACAACACAAAAAGAAAACTTCATGTGATCTTGAAGAGTTGTGGAATGAGAATCAAAAGTTGCTTTTCATTCATTTCACATGGAAGCCCTTTCTTTTTAAAAGGTAAACTATGAATTGGGTTAGATTCACGATACGATATAATATGGAAAATCCAAAGTTCGGATAAAATTTGATATATTTTTTGGAATTTCTCATGAATTATCATCGAGTTGCATTTACGAAGCAAATTTTTATGTAAGCTATAAACTAAGTGGTAGTAAGAACTGGATCAGTTGTGACTTTGTTTATCATCTGGTTGACATATGTGTATTCTTATTACATAGGGTATTTTGAATACATTTATTAAAATTTGAATTGTGAACTCTCAAAGAATGTCTTTATAGAGAGGTAAAGGGGGAGGATCGATAAGTAACAACTTATGGATATAGCAATGGGCATTTGCTCTGATGTAGGTGTAGTAGGTTCACCATGCTTAACTAGAAGCAAAAAATAATTATACACATACTCTATATTTTTCCCATAAAATTGTCATATTTTAAAGTTATGAGTATACTTTGCGTTCAAAAAACACAATTTGATATGGGATTTAACGCCAATCAATTGTGATATTTTGTGTTGCTAGAGACTTTGTGATGTACTTTTTTGACCAGGCACTAATAGAAAGTATAATGAGTGAATAGTTTTGTAATAGCGACTTACTCAGAACAGCAAATGCTAGAAAGTCTTGAATGATGATTTTGAAAGCTTGCTTCTCCGCTAAACTCAGGTGTGAGATGAAGGGGTGAAGGTGAATGATTTGATCGATGAAACAAGAGGGTGTGAGTGCTGCAAGCTCCCAATCCAACGTTTCAACAATCGACATTTCTAATTGCTAAAAATAATAAGAATATCTTAGATTTTCATCCTTACTGCCTTCTCACAATATATTCATCATTTCAGTTAATCTATGTAATTAGTCATTTCAAATAATGACTTAAAATATTAGTCTTTATATGTGAAGAATGTGCAACGTGGTTAGTCAGATGGAAGCGTGACTCCAAGATACTTATTAATTTGTTTTTCTAATGAAATTTTTCAAAAGAGTATGGTAACATTATCCAGTTTTCAAATTTTAATAACATTTTAAAACAAGAATATAGATTGAAAATATAGCAAAGTTATTATTCAAATATTGAATATTTAGAAAAAAAATTGTTTCTAGAATAAACATCGATTTTACACTCCAATTTGACGTAGCTGAATATACAAGGTGCGTGCAAAACTGATATCAATGGATAACCTAAGTTTAGTTTTGACAATTGTTAAAACAGCTGAATGTTATTATTCAAATAAACAAAACTAAATACTTTTCACTTTTTAGTTAATTGTGATGATGTCAATTTTTGAAAAAATATTCACCTTTAAATTAAATGTAATAAAAAAAATAGATAAAAATGCTAATATGTAAAAAAAATAGGTCAATTTACAGTCACGTTCACTATTACTTTTGAGAGCAGTATTTGTCAACATTCGGTACAAGCAAACTGCAGTTTTCTCATTCCAAAGCATCCATACTTTTTGTTTTGCTTTTCTCAAATATGAAAATGTTTTATCTCAATTATGTAATTGGTTATCTATGAGTAATTCAATAACTCAACTGTCAAATTAATGTCTATGTGTTAAATTTGAATGTTTTTTTTCTTTTCAGTTTTGTATTTTTGTTTTTTTGATATGTAAATAAATCTCTCTCTCTCTCCATACAGAATACTTTAAAAAGACACTTAAAAATGTAACAGAACAAAACTTTCACCTTCAGAAACTTTAATTTCTATTTTGATAACAAGTCAAAACAACATCAAGATAAAGCTTAATAAAATTTATGCATTGCTCAGCTAAAAGCATTTTTGTACCCGCGCCTATTTTGGGAAAGATACAGTATTTTAATTTCAATTTCAGCTTTTGTTGAATCTTTTTTTATTTACAATAGAATCGAAAAAAATGGAAGCAAAAAAAGGTAAAATAAAATGCAAAAAGATACAAATCAAAAAAGATAAATAAAAAATTGAAAATGCTATATTTACAAATTATATATCGTGGTGATTGACACATTTATAACATATAGTGGAGAAGAAGAAATGGAAAGATTCATTGATTACTCTAACCATGAAAATTTAAGCAAAAAATATATTAATATGGAGATTACGCTTCAAAAAATAGATAAGCATCGCATAATTTTTCCTCAAAGAGTTTATACTAAGCCAAGGGGAACACACAATGCTTTATTTTTGGAATGATCGCATGCATCGATGATGAATAAATTAATTTGTCATTAATCTCTCCCTCTCTCTCTGTGTGCCAATAAATATTGTGCTATTTCCCTCAACACGCTTTTCCAAACAAAGCACACAAAAACAAAGAATAAAACCTTTTGGGTAAGAGAACCAATAGAGGAGGGGGGGGGGGGGATGCTTCAATAAAAGGCAAGGGTTTAACAATGGAATTATTGGAAAAAAGTTTTATGAAAATTTTTTATACTACACAATTTATACTTTTTTTTCGTTTAATGTATATCATTAAATATATTTATTAATGTTATTTTTAAAAATTCAAATGTTTTTAATGTGTATTTTAAGAGTTAAATAAGTCCTTAGGTATTTCTGCAGCTAAAGGGTTAACTTGGGAATTGTTTGGATCTCATAATTTTTATCTTCAGAAAACCTTGTTTATTTTGCATCAGCAGATGGCTAAGAAGTGGACGCGTTTAGTATTAAGATGCATTCTTCCTGCATTCGAATCCTGATCCTGAAATCTCTATCTGGCCAATTGTGCAAGTTTTTTATTCTTCCCTAGCAGTGGGGGATCCAGAAATCTTTGGTGGGGGGGGGGGGGGGGGGGTATACTAATATTATCAAAATATTTTACACATTTTATTAGGGAAGAAATTTGAAAACGTATGTAAAATAAATGATTAAAATTATATTACAAAGTCTTTTCTTCTTTCTTTTTGCTTTGAAAATCGATCAATGACTTCATCAATTTTGATTTCTATTTTAGGGTGGACTCCAACCTTAATTTTTCTTGAATAGATTGCTGGTGGGGGGGGGGGGGGGGTATGCATCCCCCCTATCCCCCCTCTCGGTCCATCCCTGTTCCCTAGGATACAATATCGGCAATAAAAAATCTGAAATTGAGACAGTTTTCTAATATTTAATAGTTTTAAACTAGCGTTCCGGAAACTGAAATTTTAAAGGGATAATAGGGGGATTTTTCAGCATTAAAAATGTAATATCAATTATTTCAAAAATGGAAAAATAAGTTTTATTTTTGTATAGAGCGGCCCTTCTTCAGTTGGGTTTATATATTTAAAATTTTGTATGATATTTTCCTTCTGATTACACAAGCCTCGTAAAAATTATGATGAATTGTGATATTTTTAAATGATCCAGTGAAATAATAGAAACCCACAGTCAGAGATGAAAGAAATCAGATACAAAAATACACACTCATACGCTTCTTTATGTCCTCCTCTCGTATTCGTTGTTGAAGTTGCGTTTATACCATTTTTAGTTCCGTTACAGCTTTTTGGAATTCAATTACATCTTTTTGGCCTTTCCGTTCCACCTTTTTGTAATTCAAACTCATGCTTTTAGATTTTAGGGCTTGTTTAATTAATTTTTATTGAGGTTTTCATACTTTTTTGTTATTATTTTATTGTTAAAAAATATTTAAAGTCCACGAAACTAATTAAAGCAGATTTAAAAAAAAGTTTGTATATAATAATCTTTTAATTTTCTATTTAAACAAAATTATTTCTCTCTAATTTTAACATTTTCTTATGTAAAATTAGTTGAATTTTATTCTAATATTATCATTTTTTTTAAAATATTTAGTTTTAGTATATTTTTTTTATTTTAGACATATTTTTTCAAATTTTCAACTTTCAGAGAAAACTTTATGCGAGAATTATTTTATATTAATTTTTAACTACACCTGTGTTAAAAAGTTTGTCTAAATTTAATTTTGTTTGGATAAAAAATTAAAAGATTATACCCTCAGTATATATATTATATACGAACTTTTTTCTTAATCTGTTTTAATTAGTTTGGTGGACTTTAAATATTTTCAAATACACTTTAAGAATAAAATAATAACAAAAAAGTATGAAAATATTGTAAATATCAATAAAAATTAATTAAACAAGCTTAAAATTGCAAAAGGATGTGGTTAGTTTGAGTTGGTATTGTAAAGGGGTGAGTTAGTTGTGTGCTGGTTTTGGTGCGCGTTGACTCTAAACCCCTTTTCTCGTGTAATAGCCAGGACCTAGTGATGAAAGAATCTACTCTGATGTTTACACACGTAAATGCAGGGCGCTATCATAATTAAATTATGATACTTTCAAGAGTGAAAACTATGATTTCCACGAAAGATGACGTATAAAATGGAGCTTTTCGTGCAGTAATCGTGATGATATCGCCAGAATAAGGCGAGAACACCCAATCTTGGGTGGCGAAAAAGTCGAATGAGTGAAAGATGAGAGCAGATAGATGAGATATAATAGCTACCATCTTGATAAAAAGTTTATGGGTAAAGAGGCCAAATGATATCGCATTGATATTTAATACTAGCATTCAGGATACATTTTTGATTTAAATTAATATAAAAAAAGCATTAAAAATATGAAAGAGACAGAGGGCGATGATAGCGTAAGCAATTAAAATTTTTTTAATAAAAAATGCATGGTGTGTTGTGTTGTATACGTTGCATACTGTATGCATTGGTGGCGCGTTGTTGCGAGTAAATTAGAGGCAATTTGAATTTGTAGTCGTCAAAAAACCTCTTTCTCCTGGCTCAATGACATATTTGGCTGGCAAAAGCTTATACTATAGACAAAGGCTTGGCGACACTGTGTTACTCATAAATAAAAGTCGAATTATTTGTTACTATCTACTCACTTGAATAACTATTAAAAACTTAATACGTTAGAAATTTTTACTAACCCGTTAACGACCAGAATAATAATCAGACGATATCTAACGTAAAGCAGAAGATTTGCATTAAATAGAATGCGCGGGCCCTGGTGGCTTAGTGTGACACCGGTATACCAAGAAATAATAATCGTGTGCTTACAACATACAAAATTCCATTGAAAAAAAGCAGACAATTATTCTTTAAAATTCAAGTCCTCAAAGGGTTAAAATTCAAATTTTGGAGGAGCGAATTGTTACAAAAGTGTATGTAAGTGATTTCTTGTGTCAAAACTAAATCAATTAGACTTAATGTTTACACTTATGCACCATGGTCTTTTAATTTTGTTCTACGTGAAAATATTTTTGTTTTTTTATGTATGTAAAAATTTTAAAAAGGCTTCTAGGAGTATATATGTTAAGAATACTCTCTTTTTTTACTAAATAAAAATAGTAATAGAAAATTTTTTGACCAAAATGGCCACAAGTTAAAATATATTGTTTGAGATTCTCATGAACTCATACAAGTCGTACGTTTGATACACAGCGTTAATTGACTACCCAGAAATTTGGGAATATTCACTCTATGCATAGGAATATAAAAATTTATTTGTAATAATAAAAAAATTTAAAAAGGTAAAAAAAAGTTTTTAAAAACATTCTCATTATCCGCTTTCATTTCAATCATCAATATTTCAATAAGGGAATCCTGGCAACTCCCTCCTTTGTAATACCAACTGAAAATAACTAGCTAATCAACTAAGTAGCTAGAAGTAAAAGAGATTTGGTGCAAGTTGACCAGACACCCTAAATAATATATAATTATATATTTCGTTAATATACAATTGGTAAAAGTGGAAATAACTAGCCTTTGAAGTACAGAGGAGGTAATAATGTTGGGATCATTTCTGTTCTTAATTTTACATAAACACTCGTTTTATTTTATGTTAAATCAAGGATATTAATTTTTCGATAATCTTAAAGTTCGCTTCTTGTTTTTTTTCTTTTTATAAGAGATAATTTTTTATCGTGGTAAAGTTCGAGCCGATGCCAATGGCTCTAAGCATTTACTGATCACATCACAATTGAATCCTTTTAAAGTAAAGTATATACTTACTTTTTAAACAAGAACAGAGCTTACTACTACAGTTGACTTTATAAGAACATGATCTACTGCATAATTCTTTTTAATACAAATCATTATTTTAAATAACTTCGCATTTAAAATTATATATAATAATTCGTCTCCTTCTAAAAAATTGCAATTGTGTGTCCGTCTCTAAATTAGCCAACGACTTAATAGATAACTTACACAACTAAGAGCTTTTGGAGAAAAAAACTCTTAGCTACATATTTTGTTACAGGATCACTTCTCAAAGACCCATGATTAAGAAGCATTTTACAATCATTTCTCACATTCATTGTCCATTGATTATATGGATAGCAATATTAATGGAAGCTAGAAGGGTTATCTTGATCTAGTAATAGTCATATCTTTTTACTGTCTTTGAAAAAGTGTGAAATTTAAATCTTGATTTACTTTTACTTTACGTTTTTTTTTACATTTATTTGCTTTAGTTCAAGAATTTATTCTATTTATATTTTTAAAATTTTTATTTGTTTAACCCTTTGAGGACCAGTGGGACAACGGTGTCCCAAAAAATGAATATCGTTTGCTTTGAATATATAAAATTCTATTGAAAAAGAAAGTAGGCGAATTTTGGTCTTCAAAGATTTAATTTCAAACTTTTTAAGAGAAATGTACGAAAAGGCAGGCAATTCTTTGTTTTAATTTCATTAAAAAAGTACAACGTAATAAAAACATCTGGATTTTTTCTCTTGATAAATATTCCGAGTCAGATTCTAGAAAGCAAACTTTTAAGTGCCATAATTGTAATAAATATTCGTTCAAAAGAAAGCAAGGAAAGAAGGTTTAAAGCAATTTTAAAGGAGACATTTAAAAACTTATAACAAACTTTCAGTATTCAGAAATTGATTTTCCTAAGGGCTACTTGATTTTTTTCCAGTTTCTTATAAAAAAAAAGAGTGCATTCTTGAAAAGGACACACTCTAAGGCCGCCATTGTTCAAAAGAGAGGATCGGAATCCGTTTTCTTCAAAGGCGCCGGGAAAATCTGATGGAAAAAAAATTAACACATGGCCACATTCACCTATCAAGAAAAGGAATGCGACATATGAGCTGCACATATGCGAATGAAATGTGTAAAGCGCTAATAACGATTCAAGAAGTCAATACACCTAGAAAGGATATAGACGCGAAGCGCTAGCTAATTTGTACAAATTTCTACCATGTGTACATGTGATGTATAAAATTTAATGACCTTGACCGTTGAGATGGACATGGAGAAAAATACTTTGTACTAGGTGAATATAGCTAGATAGTTGATTAGCGGCTTGAAAATGCTAATAGTATTCGTTTATTAGTGAAGGCAAAGTTCAATGAAATACGCACAGGATAGGAGGCAATTAATGAGAGTGATGAGTTCAATGAAATACTCTTTTACGCACCATTAAAATGATATGATATATCAAAGAGGATGATAATACGATGTAAACTCTTTCTGAAATATGTGTGAGGCAATTAGCGGTGGAATTAATAATAAATGAGCGGTGCAAACGCTTTTAATAAACGCTCTTGCCTATATATATAATTACTAAAGGAAGAATAATTGCGTTAATTTAAATGTTTGCGTACATATGCAACGTGAATAATAATAATTCGTATACAATTTGCTAGCCATGCTGCATATGCCATATCTTTAAAACAATAGGGTTAAAATGTGGATACCTTTGCAACAAATTATTTCTACAATATCTTAATTTCTTAGAATCCTGGTTCCCCCCATACAAAGTTCATCTACAAAAAAGATCTTCAGTTCTACTGCGTTTGACAAAGCTTTTCAGTTTTATAATTTTATAATAGATTTTTTTTATAATTATAAGGACTTTTCAAGTTCTAATAATGGAAGATCCAATTTTGACATTATTTTAACGAGTTCAAGACATTTCGTGAAAAATAGTTTTAAAAAATTGGGTAGGAAACTTCCAAAAAACAAGGCATGAAATGTTCTGCACCCAATTTAACATAACCCAAAGCAATATTTTCAAACCTAGGCATGAAAAGAGTCTATCTTTTTTTGAAGAAGAACTTTTATAAATTTTTAGAAGTATCTAACATTTCTACGCTTATAGATTCAACAGGAAAAGCAAAACTTATTTTCAAATTTGAGATATAAAGTAGAATTTATGAAGTTTTAATGATCTAATTCATATTTTCTCTACTGTTTTCTGGTTTCGCTTTGATTCCTATCAATAAAGTTACTCTTCTTTTTCTAAGTTGCATAAACTATCCTCCTTCACTCTAAGTTTGAAAATCTCTGGGATCATTGCATAAAATCCATATTTTCTTGTCTGGAAGTGAGATATTTTTAATTCACAAAGAATAAATCCGAGTTAAAAAGAATTATTACGAATCATTTGTGGGTGGCGAACTAAATTTAAAATAGCCTACTAAAATTAAGATCCAAGTTTATGTGCGAAGCAAAAGAAGTTAGATTAAAATTAATTTTGAGAGATATCAATAAATGTAAAAGTAAATACCGAAATATAGAATTCTCCTTTCATTTAACGTCCCTATTATTTAGGAGATACTTGGAAGCACTACTAGCAGGGCCGTATCAAGGGGGAGGGTAGTGGGAGCAATTACCCGGGGGCGCCATTTTATTAACCAGTCGACAACCTTAGGGGGTAAAAAAAATACCCTTCCAAGGTTTCCACCAAGACAACTGAGGAAACTTCAAGAGTAATGTAGTAGGGATAAACTCCCAGGTTCTATGTTGCCTAGCAATATTTTTGACGAAGTCATCGATAATTTAGCTGCTGCTAAAACACAAAAAATGAACATCTAATGGAGACTGTCTTCGACTCAGTCAGTATATATCTGAATTATGTGGCTTAATAAAAATGTAAGCATTTTTTTTCTAAATTACTTTTTAAGCCAGAATATGGTGGGGATGAGTGAGAAAAGAAAGAGCAAGGGGTGAGGGGCTCTATTCAGGACTTTACCCTGGGGCGCCACGATCCCTTGATACGGCCATGACTACTAGTGTTTAAAAGTTCTGAAACAAATTAACTAACTAAATAACTGATTTAACAAACTAACTTATCGATTAGCTAATAACTAAATCATTTTGATGAACAAGAAAAAATATGTTTTGTGATGCAATCGATGAACATGGTGTTTCACTTGTTAAAATTTTTAATTCCGAATTTGATTTACCCAAAAAAACTGATGATAAATTTTCATTTTAATTCGTTACTTGTTTCCACTATTCAAAGCTGAATTGCAAAAGTTCTTATATTCTAAATTAAAATACCAATAACTGTCGCTGATTAATCGATTAACTAGTTAATGGTTTTGTTTACAGAAAAATCAAAAAAAATTTAAAATCTTTGTACTTATATCTACTCAAGTTATATTAAGAATTACCTTGAATCTCTAATTGATATATCATTTTTAGTTCTGTATTGACCTTTTGCAATTCCATTTACGGGGTGAGAGTGATATTTACAAAAAAACTTTAACATTGGAATTTTAATATAAACATCATGTGTTATAACTGTAATTGATTTTGGAGGAAAAGATAAAATCTGAAAGATTTACCACTAGTTCGGAAAGTTTAACGGCGTCATCCGTGTAATTGCACAGTGTTTCGGGATCAAAGGATCTGGCTTCTTTGAATTTGGAGGCGATAAAGATGCAGGTGGTACCGATGGATTGTAGAAGAGCCTTTTTGACTTTAACTTTGGCCAGGAATCTGTCTAAGTAATTGATCGCTAAGAAAAAGACTTCTCGCCGACACTTCTGCTCTTCACAAACCTAAGACAAAATTTCAACAAATCACACATTGAAACCGAAAACTTGTTTTTTTTATAAAAATCTTAAAAATAGAAAAGGAGTATTTATAAAAAAAGTTTCCAATGTCAAGGCATAGATAACTCAAATCACACGACCGTCCATTTTATTCACTAGAAATTTTTTACAGGTTGTTTGTATATATTATGAAAGGTCAATCAACGATAGCGCTGAATTTAGAATTTTTCAATATTTTTCGTCAGTCTAAAAATGAGAAATTCTAGTACACGCATCGTTACTGACAATTTTTTTATTTTGAAAGGAATACTTTACTTAAATAATTTTATTCTGAATTAAAACAGACGATAAAAATGTAAAAAAGTATAATTTAATTAGATTTTTTTTTTTCAAACTTATTTCTTTAGAAAATAGGAAATGAACTTTTGATGATTTTTCAAAAAGAAGTGTAAAGATAAATTTTAACTTTAGGGTTTTGCTTCCATTTTCGTACCTTTGAATACAAGAAACAAAAAAATTTGTTTTAATAAAAATCATTTGACGTTTGTGGTAAAATATTTGGGTTATATTAGTAATGTTTCATAGCATTTTGGTATTGTATTATTTGCGTACAATTTGACAGCGAAATTACTGTTTTCTTCACAGGCTTTATTCCGTTGTACCGGTCTTTTATCCCTGCTTTCTTTCTCTGAAGAATGCAAAAGTTTTACGGTTAGGTAGTGCTCTCGCGATCAAATTCTAACCTTGTTAGTAATCAAGCTACACTATACATTAAGTTTTTTTTGGCCATTTTGGGAACGTTCGTGTTAGGATAGTATCGTTCATAGAGCTGTATCTATATATTTGAAACATTTTTGTATGAAGGTATGGTTTATGTAGTACAAGAACCGTTCTTAGATTTTTAGCTGGATGGAACGTCCAGATAGATTCTGGACTCAGCATTCAGGGAGGGACCACACCCGTAAGGATTGATACGAACGCCGAAAAAAAAATTTATTCTTCGTTTTCTTGAATTGATTATGATAATAGTTAATTGGGTGTAAAGATTTTAGATGGGGCTTTTTCTTACTAAGAAACCAAACTTCAACTGATATTATGAGACATATGACCCGATATTCGGCATTAAGACAATTCCACGCTTATAAAGAAAGCGAAAAGAAGTAGTAATATCGAATATTCATCTACTTTTTAATGTCAATAATAATTGTCTTTGTCAATGCTTACTTCATACATGATATATAGTATTCGTCTTCACAAACAAGCAAGCTTTATCTCTTGCCATGACTTGTTTTAGAAACATCATCATGACTGAGACAGACAGATTATCTTAAAGCAGGCTTGAATCACAAAGAAGGATTTGTATACTCGTTTATAAGCGTATACACAACAGATAGCGGGGATACCTGCTGAAAATAATACTCGTTTGTTTACACTCTTGGCTTGGCTAAATAACAATGTTCTGAAGACAACAGCCAGGTAGGTAGGTAGGTAGACACAAGCACAATTATTACAATGCAGATGCAACTCTTTCTCCAAGCGAAAGTGGATGCAAAGAAACGTGTGGTGTAGTTGTATTGCATTACATACGCCGTGTAGAGGGGAAGTCGATAAAAATAGAGATACAAAAGGTATTATTGATATTAAATTATGTATAAAACAGTGAAATGTATGCGTTTGTAATTAAAAGATCTTAGAAATATTGAAATGCTGGACTTCAAAGCCGATTCTAAGCATTCTTGTCAAGGCAAATCTTCCCTCATCCTGTGTACACACTGAATAAAGAGATTCGCAAAGGATCTTAGTAAGATTTGTTAGCGAAGAAAAGAATGCTTCGTAGTAAAGCACAAAACCTGGCTGTTATTCTTTAGAGTCCATGGAAAAAAGTACCTTAGGAAAAAATGGCCTAGGAAAATCTTCTTGAACCTGATTCTTATTTTGGGGGAAGCAGATTTAAACAAATTTGTAATACTCGTCTTATCTGTCATCACTTTTTCAAAATTATTTATCTTTGGCTTATTATTTCTGTAGAGGAACGCGAACGAACTCGAATTTCCAATGGAATTCAATAGAGCAGTGGTTCCCAACCTTTTTTATCCCATTCTCCCTTTTTCAGTCACTTTTTTACTGTGGACCCCTACAACTGAATAGTTTAAGCCAACAAAATTAATCAAAGATTTTTATGCAAAGATGATTCTAGTTATCTGATTAAATCGTATGCTTATTCATATGAAATCAGAGAAATCGTAAAGCCTGACATAAAATGTAAATAAAATTTTTTTCCAATTAAAATATAAATTTTTCAAAAATATTGTAATTAATAAAAAGGATATATAAATATTGAAAATATGAAACTTTAAAAAAGGGAAGAAAATATTTATTTAAAAAGCTCTAAATATATATATTTATATTGATTTGGAAAATAGAAGTATATTAAAGGAGATTCAGCATAAGTAGTTTGAAGTAGAATTTCCATGTACCCCTTGAAATTCTTCCATGGACCCCTAGGGGTCCATGGACCCCCGGTTGGGAACCACTGCAATAGAGATTAATCAAAATCGATTGCTTTACACGAACTAAAATGGATCAAAACATTTAATGTTTTTTTCTTTCACGGAAAACAAAGCATCTAGCAACCTTTTTCTAAATTGATATTGATTTTTTTGGTTTCACAATAATGAAAAAAATATATATTGATAGCTATAAATTTTTATGATGTCATACTTCAAAAGATCGTTAAGATGGACACGCGGAAAATTTTTTAATACATTTAAAAATAATTAATATCTTGATTTTTACCACCTATCTATCAAAAAACGAATGTGTTTTAATCCAGAAGGCTGATTTTAAGCAGCTTGCATCGAATCATGAGTAGAAAAGTGGAATTCAAAATGAAAATTCATTTAATAAGAAAACGACGAATTTTTGAAAAACAATGCTTAAAACAATATTACAGAAATGATAAAACAAAAAAATAAATAGGATCACCCCTAATAAAGACAATGAGATGGATATCCTTCATATGAATGGATTTTATAATTAAACCATTAGCTATCGTCTGTTATAACAATTTGAGTGACCTAGGAAATTAAATTGGTCCGGTTTAAGTAATAAGAAAATTGATTCAAAAAGAAATGCAGACGACTAATTTTCGAAAAAAGAATATTTATGGATTGAAACAATATTACCTGAAATAATAAAACAAAAAAATAATATAGAAAAAATAAATAGGATCACACATAAAAAAAAGTCAATGAGCTGGATCTCCTTCATACGAATTGCTTTTATAATTAAACCATTGGCCATCGTCTGTTTTAGATTTTGACAAAGCAATGCTGAAAGGTCGGTTTAAGAAAATTGGGGAAAAGAATATTAATAATGGATTGAAACGAATTCCGGGGGGTGATGTTATATTTATATTCAATATCGTCTGCTTTTTCTGACATCAAATGAGTTGCTATTCCTAACGTGTATCGTCTGTAAGAAATTTTTAGTTTTTATCACATATTTTCAAACTAATTATAATTAAAAAAAATGGAAATATATTTTTGTTTTGATTTAGGCAGGATTGAGTAGTCGGAAATTTGGGTCTTTTCGTTTAGACGGTCACATCAAGTAATCACCATTTCGACTGCCTTTTATAGTTAATTATATTCATTTATTAATTAATTATACAATTAATTATAGTTATTAATATTATAGCAACAAAGACATAATTATAAAAGGCAGACGAAATGGTGATTACTTGATGTGGCCGTTTAAACAAAAAGACCCAGAAATTTTTAAGGGGATATGAGACATAGGTTGAGTCTATATCTAATAAAATTTAGGAGTGGCTTTTTAAGTATTGAAAAAATAATTTTTATAAGTATTTAAACAAGGAAAAAATAGTTTCATTTTTGTAAGCATATGCAGTGGTGATCCTTCTCCATGTGGGAAGCGAAAAGCTGGCGTTAAATTTATCAAGTTTTTAAGAATTTAGGAATGGAAGTTCGAATTTTTAAGTAGTTGAAATGGAAGTCGAATTCCGATTTTTATAAGTACTGTGCGCCGACTAACTCCGACCCTGAATTTAGGTTAGTTTTTCATCTTACTTTTTTCATAAAACTAGTTTTTTATATTGTTGATATACTTTTCATGTGAAAAATAGTAAACCATAGTAGAAAAGAAATGTCTTGAAGTCATGATGTAAGACATACATGTGCAACAAGCAACTCGAGGGCCAGAATCCTGTCCATGAATTAATTCAAGATGGCAGTCGCTCATCGATATAAGTATTTTGATTGGGAAAAACTTTTAATTTTTCAGCGCATAACATATTAGAATAATAAGTAGATTCTGATTCACATAATCTTTATATATACACATATTTAAAAATACCTACTGAGCTAATAATAAATTACATTTACAAGACCAGGCGACTCTTAATTTTTATAAAATGGAGCTAATAAATCTGAAATAACATGGCCTTGAAATGAGCTCTTTTTGGCAGTACATATTGTTGCACGCATTTTTTCAAAATGAAATTCACTAAAAACAAATTTCGAAGTAAATTTACAAATGAATGTTTTGTAAAGTCAGCTTCGAGTTTCTGCAACATGAGTGGAAGCTAATATTGGTGGAATATATACAGAAATAGTAAAATGTGTAATTTCATAACAATAGAAAGAATTTCATTTTGTGGTTATAATCATGAGGCTATTAACTAATTTATATTAGATTTTAAAAATTTTATTGTAACTGGCCATGACTCTTACTTCAAAGTGGCTGGCTCACCAATGAAAAGTGTTGCACCTTCAAAAGATGTAAGAGATAAAATGCAACATTTCCTGCTCATTCTTGCTATTTGTAGGTATATTTAACTAGGAGTAAAATTTTTAAATGATTGCAAAACATGACTGATGATTACACACAGAGAAAAGGTTCAACTGAGTTAAAAGCCAATCAAACAGCATTTAATAGATCAAGAGTGGGATGCGAAAATGACATGTTGGATTGAATTGTGGTGAAGAAGTTGAATAATAAATAGAAATGTGTCGCACTTATCTTTTTTCCTCAACACTACAACCGCGCAGAAGTGGATTGAGATGTTTGAAGCACTGCTATAGGCAAGGAGATGAACCCTACCAATCACACGAGGAAACTTGGATCCAAGAGTGATGATGAGTTGGGATGATCTCCCTCCTGCTTCATCAGCTCTTTTCCTCCTCATAGCATGCAAGCCAGTGTTTTTTTGCTATTTAAGTTAGGAAGCAATTTGACGATTTTCACAGAAAACGGAAGTTTAATGAAACACTGCCTCAGATGTATTATACATTACATATTATATAGATGTGATATAGGCCCTTGTTTTAAAGTCAATGCTGTGAGAATATACTCACTCTTACACAATAAATATACGAATGCCATGCCATGCCATGGCGATGATGCTGCTGCTTTCTACACACTCACACAAACATAGCGCGCGAATAAGCCCATTTTGTGAATTCGTGTGAAGGAATGAATATAAAATCCTAAATTCATATATATTAGTGAGTAGGATATAACTTTATAAGATGAAGAAGTCGTTTCATGACTCCTGCTTGTAAATGCGAGTAATCCTATACTATCTGTATATCTCTATATTCACAGAGCAAGCAAGTCTGGTAGATGCACAAGTTAAAAATAATGGAAAAGAAAAAACTTATTTATTAGTACATAAAGTATATTATCAGCGCAGTATATAAAGAATGTCTGCTCTCACGATCGCAAAGTCGGGTGTATTAATATCAATTTTGTGGGCGTTATAGATACCTCATTCACGTGTCACGCCTTGTTCTAGAATTACCAAGCAAGAAAAACTTCACATCATCCGCAAGTGGTTTAGAATCTGACTATGATTATTATCGATGATCTTCAAAACTTGAAATCGACCACATGTAGAACAAGCACCCTAAACAATTTCGAGTGGCCATTCTTCATGTGACGGGCTAAGCTTTCTTCATAATAACATTTTAGGGGTGAGCTTTATTCACATGATGGGTGCTTGATCTCATGTTTCAATTTCAACTTCTCTGACATAGCCATAATCCCAATATCAAATTAGTTCCAAATTTTACAATGTATCATATAGAAATTAAAATATGTGGTTGCCATTTTAATTATAACATAAATTTTAACACTATCTAGAATTTTAGAAACAGGAGATAATTTCAAAATGCATTAGTCGAATATTATAACAAATATATTACACGCTAATTTTTTTGATACATCCTCAAATAAACTCCTTTTAAAAAGATTTTTTGCTTTCCAGATTACTATTTTTGTATATATCTAATCGTTCCAATGGTTGTTCTATACTATATGATGGTGAAGATGTTTCTACTTTCCGACGCAAATCTCTTTAAAAATGAGTGCAATTAGAACAAATTCGTCTAGAAAGCACAACTCTCATTCACTGAAGTTTCTATAAAAATACTGAGAAAAACGATAATTCCATCAAACGCTGGAGAAAAAATAACATCTAAAGATCATTGCAAAAATGCGTGTTAATTTTTAATGGGAAGCAAAAATGAAACTTATATAAATATAAATGAGCAAACATCAAGTTTACAGGAAATGCATTACTTGTGTAAGATTTGAAGAAGTCATTTTCGCATTCGAAATTAACATTTACTTGATATCTAAAAGATCTATGTGTGAACTTAGAAGAGAAATAGAGAATTTAATTGATACACTTTCAATTGGATCATCTATTGATTATAACAATAAGATCTAGCACCATTAATAAGGAACTATGAACTAAAACATGTTGAGGTTTCCAAGCTCAACTTCAAAAACAAGCTCACTGACATATTCAAAAATCAAACACCACTACCCAGCAGTGGATGTGGAAATTTACCCAAGGGAGATGATATATTTTTAGGAACATTTTCTGAATATTTTATATAGGAAATTAGTGAGAATGAATGCTGGAATAACTATCTATACCATTACCCGTATTTCACAAAGAATAACTCTTATCATCTTACGAATCTGAATTAGAGCAATTCTTTTCCAAAATCAAAGTAATGTTTGGTCAATCGGACCTCTACGGTTACAGCAATAATCAGGTCGAATTAAAAATATTTAAAAAAATTAATGAATCTTATTGTTCACTGAAAAAAAGTGTCGAATAGTAAATTGTCGGATCAGAAGGTCATTCCATATTTGATTGAGTTTATTAATATGCTGAACAATTGAGATGGACGATGCCCCTTCTAAATGCGTTATTAACCTAACACATGTCTTCTATTTACAGTAAAAGAACAAGAAAGAAAAATATGAATTAAAAAATTACCTCATACATCCAGGTGGCTAACTTTTTTCTCATCCAACTTTCAATTTCTGAATTATTAGCACCCAGGTATTGTTTACAAGGTATGAATTGTGTTTCCACAAAAATCATATTTTTTAAAACGGTGGGTGTCAATATGACGGGATCTAAATAGGATGTGGGGCAGGAATCTATTTTGTCATTTGGAGAAAATGTATTCAGGGAAAGCTTATCATACGGAGAAGTGTAAAATGGGCTGTTACACTTCAAGCAAACATCGTCAAAAAGACTCAACCCATTCAAGGTTTCAGCGCCTAAGAAATACGAAAATTCTTTTTGACTTGTACTTGCAGTCATGTTGCTTTCTTCTTTGGCTGAGGCCACGCTATTGACACAACTGGCGATGTCCATTATTTGTGGAAAAAATATTATATTAGTACTTTTATTAGTAGTAGTATGCGAAGTTCTAAACTTTTATCTTATGAATGGCTCCATTTAGGAGAAATTAGGGTTGTAGAGGTCTTTATAAATAGGACTAAGAAATGAATTAAAAGACTAAATAAGTTAGGATGTTGAAGACAGTGATGAAAACAGTAATAACATGAGACAGAGGGAAGGGAGTGGACAGTGAGACAACAACGAGGTATGGAGTGAAAGGAAATAGTGATTTGCTTTTATATGTGTGTGAAAAGAAAGAAAGCGCAGAGCATGAAAATAGCTTTCGTCTGGTTTGTTGTTAAAGTAAACAGCTGATTTTAAAGTGCATGAAAATTAAGGCGTGTCTAATTCTTCACATGCCTGTCAATCAAGTGTCAGTCAAATGAAGCAAAGGATGAAATTTTTCACAAGCTTCTTATTACTTATCTTATTCCCACACAACTTTGCCTCAAATTCTTTTCATCATCACTACTTCTTACACTTCCCTCAAATTTTTGTATTGATTTGGGAAATGAATTTTTTAATTTAATAATTTCTTCTTTCTCGCGTTTTGAGTCTTCTAAGAAGAACGAACATTCTAGAAATGGCAACGACCTTAATTAGAGATTTGTACGTACGGGGGTCTTTTCCGTTTCACAGCCATATAATATGTCTTCTGCTTAATTTTATTCCTAGTAAACATTTTTTAGTAAGTAATTTAGTTAGTTAATAAGTAAGTTTGTTTATTAGCGAGTCTGTTTGTCAAATAGTTATTTTGTTAAAGTCAATGGCGTAACGAGAAGATAAGCTTGGGACCGAATCTCTCCCCCTCCCTTGAAAAATTTCTGCGCCTCCCCGAATAGGACCGAAAACATAAAATATCAAATTTAAATAAGATTGTATTTATTAATTTTAAATAAGATTGGGTGTTCTTCGTTAATTACTACAATACTATATAGAATAAATAAACTAACCTATTAGATAAGATATATAAAAATTATAAGTATTACAGTGACTATCACTATTTCGAACACATTGGTATCTGGAGGGTGATGGATCGGGCATTTTTGGAGTAGCCATTTTTTAGGTTAAAATACAAAAAACTACTTCTTACGTCTTAAGATTAAAATGAAACAATAATTCAAAGTGAATTTTTTCAAGAATTCAACCTATTCTGATATGGAAGATGTTCACTGTTTTTAGATTTTAGACCCCAAGAACCAATCCATTTATCATTGAAGCCATGGGCTAAATCTCAAATAACAGTTGAAATCAAACAGTTAAAAAATTTTACCTCAAGATCTAAAATTATTCTAGCCGAAATTAGCCCTGGACTACTCATTGAAAATTTCTTCTGATTGAAAGTTGTGCACAGTGCTTCCCTCGAGATGTTAATTCACACATGCCAACTAACAGAATTTGATGTTATTCGAATTTTTCCTTATTTTATGATATAAAATTTATAATCTAGATTCATTTTTTTGACATTTATTGCAATAAACAAAGAAACACAAAGTTTGGAGGCTTCTTCAGCTTTAAAACTGCATAATTTTAACGAGCGATCTGAAAACTTAGACAATGTAATAAAAAGTCATGCAAAGAATGGACGCAGAAATGAACTTCCAATAAAAAATTTCAAAGATACTAAATATATAAAGTGTTTAAATGTGAATTTTTAAGCGCTGTATTATCAAGTCAGTCTAACTAAAGCCATTTTCCCATAATGGTTGTTAGTAGATATACGAGAACTGGTCTTTTTATTGGCCCCTATTTACTATAAAAACAATTTAACACAGCTAATCGATCTCAAATACTAATAACCCTCATCGGACCACATGGCTACCATCGTAGTTTTACAATTTTTGAACCTATATTATTTTTCGAAAAAAAAACTTTTCAATCTCGAAAGCCTAAAACTTCACGAAATGTGCAAAAAGCTTTATTTTAATGGAAAAATTTGAAAAAAATCTTCAATGGATACTGATGTAAAGATCTCAAAAAAGGAAAAGGTAGGAAATTGTATGAGTTGATCACAATTAGCCCACTTGACTACGATGGTAGTTTTATTCTTTTCAAAATAGGTACAATATGTTTTTTCAATCAACACCACTCTGAAACTTCAAAGGTTATAAAAAATATTTGTATTAAGGAAATTTAAAAAATATTCCGAAGGATAGAGCAAAATATCCTAAAATAAGAAGAGTGGAAAAATATTTAAGTTAATACTTATAGCAGAGATCACAACCATTATAGTTTTATGCTTGCACACAGACTTAAAATCTAAGAGATTACATCTTAAATCCAATCGTCTTAAAAGCTTTATCTAATACAAGTATAGTCTTGATATAAATACAATAAAAAATGAAGACGAAGAAGAAGTTCAAAATTCTCTGCACCCTTTAGAAGATTGAGGAGTTATTAGCCCTTTAGAATGGCGGAGAGTTAACGAGTATAAATTTTTTAATATGACACGTGTCGCTCGAAAAACTGATCTCAAGTAAGCAATAATTCTAACAATTTTATCTTAAAAGTAGGGTTGCCAGAAGTCTTGGTTTTTCAGAAGTTTGAACTAATTAAATTCAAATTAATGTTAAAATAAATTTAAAAAAGTTAACAGTTAATGACGAGAGTTAACTTTTGTCGACTTTACAAAAATAAATCGTCAGTGTTTATTAATGCTTTTTAATACAAATCTTGTTTTTAAATAAATTTATAAAAGGATTTGATTCCAGTGGATTTAATTTAAAAAAGCAAAAGCTTTGAGGTAATTAACAAAAGTAAAAAAACAAGATAATTTATCGTAATAAAATGTCTTATCGGACTTATCATTACGGTATCCAAATATTAAGCGTATTACTATTGAAAAAACAAACATACATATAATGAAATAATTGATTAGTATAAGCATTGCTAACTATCTGAAAATACGTATAAAGGTAAGTTTTTATCGAGAAGGCACAATTGCGTCGCTTGTATCGAACTATAAGGAAAGTGAGCTTGATGTGGGATCGAACCCAATATCTTGAGTTATCGAAACCCAGTATCTAACCAACATTTTTCATAGAAATAGGTTTTATTCTATTTTATCGGACACACTGGTGGCCCATTGAGTCTCTTAGGGTTAAAAGAAATATTAAAAATGAAGAAAGGCAATTTAAAAATATTAGGAGCAAGGAATTTCAAAAAACAAATTTTAACAAAATATTGACCTATTACTAAAATTTTACCTTTTTCTTTAATGGCCTATAAAATTATAAAGAATAAACTGCATTTAACACATTAGTTCATCAGCCAATTTCAAAAAAGTTATTAATTCACATTTAAATACAGAATTAGATCTTCAGATGATCTTTTTAAGCTGCAGAGATGGAACAAAAAGTATCGTCTCGAACTTAGATTTCTGCTATAATTTTGTTATTCTGACTCCAACTCTGACTTCATTTCTAATAAAATTGTATTTGCTTTAGATTTATTCCCACATTAAGACTAGTTGCACACTCTATTGGCTGAAATGGGATCACAAGAATTTATCGACAAAATGAGACTTCATTGATAACATAGCGAGATTTCGTCGGTTCGTCAAGAAAAAAACAAGATCGTAAAATTGTCAATATTTTAGGTTTGAAAAAATTTTCGAATTAATTCTTTTGCTCTTCACTATTTTTATTGTCGAGGAAACTTTGTTTTGCGACGGATATCTCGTGTTTCTATCGACAACTAAAAAACTTAAAAATTGCAAAACTTAATATTTATTGAATAAAATATTTTGAACAAATTATTTTGTCTTGTGACAAAATCTTATTTTTATTGTTCGCAAAATTTCGTTTTCTGGAAGAAGCCACATGTTTCTGTTCACAACTATATAAAACATAAAATTTTCAATAGTTTATATAATATTTAGAACAAACTTGTTTAGGATGTTAAGAACTTTTTTTAGTTAGTTGGCCAAATCAAATTTTTTTTTCTTCTTTTTTGGATTCAAAGTTATGTTTTAGACCAACTTGAATTTTTGTGCTTATGGGCTTTTCAAAATTTGACATCTTCAAAATTTGCACTAAATCAACTTACTATATAATTTGGTTTAGAAATCATATCAATTCAAAATTTCTATGAAATTTATTTTTTTAAATAAATTTATGATAATGTATCCAAAAGGTTTTTTAAATTAGAAAAAAATAGCTATTCTTTTGTAACAAGGGCCGATAGGTGTTTAGTGGGATGGAAAGTCCAGTTAGACTTGGACTCAGCATTCTGGGCGGGCCACGATATCCGAAAGGATGGGTGCGAACGTCACAAAACAACTTAATTAATTAATAATTAAAAAAAAAAAAATTATTGTTCTTTTTCACAATACCGCATATCCTGAAAATGCCATTATGAAAACTAATCTCTTGGGCGTTCTTTCAATTTTTCTACTTTTTTTATTTATGAAGATGATGATAAGTTACGAAATTGCGAAAAATTTGCGTAATATTTACAAGAAAAAGGTGTTCTACAAAATGAAAGATTTTATAATTGGACTGGACATGTTATGAAACTTTCTTTTTTTTAGAATCAGCGTGTAAAAGAGTGACGATTAGGATTTAAAAACTCCAACTTATCTATGTAAACGATTGTCTTTTTTTTTTATGAAAAACATTTAAAAAGTTGAAAGACGCATATTAACCCATTTAAGGTCAAGCAAAGCAGACGATATCTAAAAAACGCAGACGATTTATATTCAAAGTCATTGAAAAAAGTAGACGAAGATGAGATTACTTATGTTCCAAAATAGGAACATTGGCCGTAAATGGGTTAAGTGGTGAACATCAACTATAATGATGATATTGAAAGAATTGTAAAAAAAAATGAAATCAATTTTAGCTGGAGAAAGTTTTGCATTTGTTTATAAATTTTCTTTTACTAATTTTAAACTTTACAGCAATCATTAACTGTATTAATATTGGTTTTTGAAAACTTTATGCAGAAGCTCAAAAAACTTGGGTACCTTGCGTTGAAAATATGTTAAAATAAATAATTTTGCTAAGAATTAATTATTACAAGTTAACAATCAGTAAAAAGAATTTCTTAAAGGTAATTGCGGTGTTTGTATCGAACTATAAGAAAGTAGGCTTGATGCGGGATCGAACGCAAGACCTTGAGTTATCGAAACCCAGTACCTAACCAACCTTACTCATGCCCCCTAATTTCTTTAAGTAAAAAAATTATTTCTTTTATTATTCATGAAATTGATTATGAATCACATGTTAAAACAAGAATATAGCAAAATCTTAGGGAGTCTTGGTTTTGGATGTTTTACTTTTCAGGCGTTTTTGTTTCGAATGCTTTGATTTTCAAGAGTTTTGATCTTATAGAGTTTTGACTGAAAAACCTTATGAGTTAGGCGATGAAGGTGTAAAATGGTTGCCCTAAAGCTGGCTTGTTCAATGCTAAGTTGTCTATCCCCAAAAAATAAAGAATTCTTGTCTTAGGTAGCTTCAATTTGATTGCTATCAAGTAAAGATGTTTAATCAAGCCTGTTCTTGCGTCCATTCAAACAGATATATTCGATATAATTTCCGATTTTAATAAAAAGAAACGCATCTATGATTTATGAGATGGCCTAGTTCCAAAAAAATTTAATTCATCATCTAATGTTATGCAGTATCATGAAAGATATAATAATAATAACTCAAGTTTTCGAAGATCTCTGCAAGAAATATCTTCCTTTCAATATGTCGTTTCTTTTCTTGATATGTATCAATCAAAAAAATATTTTATGGTGCCTAACTTTTCTTCTATAAACGTTTTTAACGCTTATATTTTGAAATAGAGATGACGTTTTCGAATTATTAGAGCATAGTAATATATATATATATATATATCAACTTAGAGTAAAAGTAAGCTCAATCCATATTTGTCTATAGAAATGAAAGAAAATGAGATTACCCTACTATAATAATTTTTGTAGGTACGAAGTGTCTCTAACTCCTTTGTAATCAATTTATGTTACCATAAGTGATATATGGATTAATATAATCATTGCTGTTGATTGGTATTACAGGACAATATGGGTTATGAGATGATTTAAAGAAAATTCGTCCTATATATATTATGAGTTTAATACTCATCTATCCATATCAAGCCAAAAATAACAAGTTTGTTGTTAAGATAGTAAGGTTAGTTTATTATTTGGCGAATTAGGTTAATTAAAAAAGTTGCTAGTTTGTAATTTTGTTATTTAAAGTTAGTTAATTGGGTAGATACTTTTCAGGAATTCATAATACTCGCTTTTCTAAAAAAAAGATTAAAAGTATTTCAAAATAATTAAAGATGATATAGTTTTTGAAAAAACATCAAATATCTAAAAATAAATTAAATGAAAAAACTTGAAATATATGAATTGTACGATTGGAATCAATATTTCAGGCACATTTTTTTAAAAGTCCTGCAAAATGAAACAATTTTGAGTGGAAAACATTTTTTTAAATGAAAAAGCTTTTTAGATAAAATAGACAAGTATATAACTAGAGTTATCCAAACTCGCTGCCTCATCCATTCTGCCATATAGAAGGTGTAAAGAGCGATTCACAAGTAAGATTCCCACTTTCTGAAACAACTTGTCACAAATCTGAATGCGCCCTCCCAAAGAATGTTTACGTGCTGTTTCTTTGTAGTTTTACATACAAATCTGAATGCGCCCTCCCAAAGTATGTTTACGTGCTCTTTCTTTTTAGTTGGTTAGCGATCACCGCCTAAAGCGAGAAGTGAAGCGGATAAGGGAGATTCATGAACATCAGTACGTCTTCTCGATATTAATTATACCTCTGAACGTGGATCTGAAATTGATATGTGGCCGTATGCAAAGTTGCAGTGAACTAAATTTCAGAAATGACAAGCAAATAATCTTGATATTGGTTTCTAGCTTATATGACCATGTTTTAAACGTTCTCATATTTTCAAAATTTTGTTACTGGATATTTTACTTTTTGATAGCAGGGATTTTGGTTTTCTGAAATTTTAATATCACAATTTTTGGCAGACATGCTTTTTGTTTTCGGAGATTTGTATAGCGAGGATTTGGGTTTTCGAAGATTTTGACTAGGTAAGATTTTTCTCCCTTAAGACAATATGTTATACGAGACTTTGTTGCCTAAAATAAACTTTCATATAATTGTATATATATCTAATTTGTAAACTTTTCGATACAAATTATCAGGGCTTATTTCAGGGCGCCAGTAGCATGGTGGTTAGACCGAAGTATTTCATTTCAAAGGTCTCGGATTCGATACCCGAAATAGAATTTCTTGTTATTTAATCTGACGCCATCTGGTTAACACCAGGTAGGGAATTCGGTTAAAAGATGCACCACGGTCTAAATAAAAAGTCCCACAAATTTGTGTGTGAGGCACCTTTTACCAAGTGAATTCTGGAACAAAAGACGTTAAACGAGTTTTTATGAGGGGTTGTTTCATCACCTCTTCTCCACTTTCATGGTTTTGGTAAATAGTGTCTAAATGCTATAATCTCCCGTATCCAACCTCTATAGATCTTAGAATATTTTTTACATCAAAATCAATCACAGAGCAAATTTTCTTACAAAAAGTAAACAAATTTTAAATAATTGCTTCCTAAGCAGATTACTGCCTGCCTCAGGCAATCCACCTTCCTGATTAGTTCTGAAACAAGGCCCATAATCACTGCCTCAAGCAATACTCCTTCCTATTGAGCTTTAAACCAAGCATCACCCTCACCATGCAATTCTACCAAGCCGATTATACTAATAAGCTTTCTCCTATTCAGCCCAACGTCACACCTACATCTTCATTTTAGTTTTTCTTGAAAAAGAACAGTCTTTTGAGTTTTTCAGTAAACATTCATTCGATTTTTCCGTTTTATATACGATTATATCAAATTCCAGAAATATATTTTATTTAGTTTACTGCTAAGTGAGAAAGCAAAAATAGCTAACATGTTATGCTGATTTCATATCTGACATCATTATTTTTTATACGAATTTCAAGAAATATCATATTATCCCAAATTTAGATCAGTGCTTAAGGTTAAAAGTCAATAAAGTCAAATTTTCATTTATAATAGCACTTATTCTAAAGCACGTGAATTGTCTTATTTTATAAAGTTTATGTAAAAGAAGTCCAAGTTATTAGGTCAACAAAAGTCCCCTTTTTTAATAGTCTATTTTTTGTAAGGAATCTAGATTATTAAAAATTTAATAAGTAATATTTAAGGAACAAGTATATAGCAATTTTGGAATTGCTTTTATGTTTACTGAAGAGTTCATAAAGCAACTAAAAAATAGATTATTCCATTTTACCTCATCCATTCTGCTATAATTGAAAAACGTATTCTTCGAATCTTACAATGAAAGATGCATTTGATTAATATTAAAATATCGAATTTGAAGATATTTTATGTGGTATGGTCAAAACGTCCGAAACCGAAACGTCCGAAAACCAAAACGTCCGAAAATTAGATTAAGAGTATCTGAACCCTAAAAAACATTTTTTTCGAGAATCAAAATTGTTGAGGAAAAAAACTGAAAAATTGGGCACAAAACTTTTTTTATTTAAAAAAAATTCTATTTCTAGTTTTTTAGTTTAAAACTTTACACATTTTAGATTTAAATGAAAAATGCACTATAATCAAGCGTGTCTTTTTACTAGAATAGATAAAATTCATTCAAATCTCTTAAAATCCATTCAAATCGTGTAGTTTTAAAATAAAAGAATTATGAATACTGAAATATGGACAAAACTTTTCAATATAATTTAAAAAAGCTTATTTTATATCAAAATTGAAAATAAAAGTTTCAGACCAATACAATCCAGTGATGGAACTACATATTACCAACTTTGCATGCAAAGCTTTAGTTCGTTACCAGATAGATAAGTTCGACATGAAATATTTGAAAACAAGAAATCAAACAGGCATGAAGGATTATACTAAAAAATTTCGGTTTGAGAGGTTATGATTTCTAGACGTTTTAGTTTTCGGATGTTTTGGTTTCGGACGTTTTGACTATGAACCGGTATAAATAAAGAACGTATGAAAATGCACAGGTAACAGAGAAAGGAAAGATAAATTTTAATGATTAAAAAACTTATGTCCAAAGATCGTTTTCAAAAGAGAATATAGCATGGTATCTTACAATGATAATATTAATTGACAAAAGTGATTATAGAATAATTTTTTAGGCCAATTTTATTTTACAAATAAAGTCAACATTTTATGTCGTCAGGTCAATTTTTGAAGGATCTATAAGGTCAAATTTTATTTCCCTTACTAATCTCTCTCTATATATTAGATACAGAATTATTATTTTATAATAAACAATTATATCTGGATCTAGTGGAAATCTAATAAGACTCGGAATGTATAAAATAAATTTTACAGATCAGATTAAAAAAATGTCTACCTATTTTTATTTGAAAAAATCATTGTTTTATAAATTTCATGCCATTCTATCCTTACATATTCAAATAATATAAAAAAAATTCAATGAAAAAGTGTGTATCTACGGTTAAGGTTAAAAAATTCTAGAATAATTAACTAGCTAATATTTTTATATAAATTATTTATTAAAATAATTCCAAATAAGTTATTTTTCTACCCCTATTTTTTCACATTATTTTCGTTAAGTTAAGTATTTTCTCACAAAAACTGATGTGGCACCTTTTGTCACTTATTTGGTGCAAACTTATCAGTCTGATTGAATGTGCCTAATATAACGTTCTTCACACTCGCCTTTCTGTCGTCTCCATTAGACAAAAGACACAAAATAGGGGATTGAGTGTGAATGAGCTTCACGTGGAAAGGTGTAAAGAGCGATTCACACGTCAGATTTCACTTTCTGAAACAACTTGTCACAGATATGAATGCGCCCTCCTATAAAGAATGTCTACATGCTGTCTCATTGTAGTTGGTTAGTGATCACCAAAGCGAGAAGTGATGCTGATAAGGGAGATTCATGAACATCAGTCATTAATGAATGAACTTACTTAATATTTATTCATTTTATTATCTATTTTGACTTTATATCATGACATGTTTAAGTTATAGATCAAATTTTTTTAATAGCCGATGAGTTGCAAACGAAACACGTGTTGGAAGAATAAAACTTTCTCCTTTTTCTCCTAAATTTTTAAGTTTGATTTATTTAGAAAAAAAGTATTTGTAGAAAATTGTCTCAATTTGACGCTTATATATTCAATTATCGAAGAAATGAAATCTTAGGCTACGAATGCTTACCCGGCTAAGTGCCTCAGTACGCAGTGAATTGTGTAATCACTCCTTCAGGTGCAGCATAAAACTACAATGCCGTGAAATTGGAGATTCAGTCACTTATTTCACACAAAAGTGACAAAATGTCTTCCATTCATCTCACGAGGAAATGTGTGATTTTCTCTTTTATTTTGAACAAAGCTGAAGCGAAGAATTACTCCTTTTCATCACATCACCTTGACTCACTCACAATAGGTGCACTGCTGCTATTTAATTAAAGCAACACCATTTCTCTCCACGACAAGTATTTGCATAATTTAGGCTATTCAATTGAAAAAAAAATTAATTATGTGAGTGAAGGCAAATCTAAAATATTTATTTCCTGTTTTTTTGTTGAATGCTCCTTCTCAATTGTATTCGATCAGGCAGCAGCATCGCGACACCTCATTAACTTGGTAAAGGTGTGTGTTTATGTGTTATTAGATGAATGTTCACATTTAGAAATTTACCATTCCCATTTTGAAGTTAAAAATTATTAGTACAACTACTTCGAAAGATATATTTTTTTTAATTTATTTACAACTTCATTAACTCCATTTGGTAGATTTATTTCTGGAAGTTCAATTTCATGTTTCGCATCATTCATAGGTAAAATAGCAACAAAATTATGGGAATTATATTTATCATTTCTGAATATTAATTCAAATGTTTTTTATGAAAATATTATAATTTTTCATATTCTGGCCAAAGATTCGCATAATAGAAAAATTTAAGGAGCAAAAATTATTATTTTTTTAATGCTTTAACGAAAAATTCATGCACTCATTAGGTTAAAAATAAAATTCCCAAATTGCATGCATTTCTCATGAAAAAAACACCAAAAAGGTTTTTTAACATTTGTGAAACATAATTTAGGAGATGGGGTCTCTTTCAGAGTATTGTGAGACTTTGGCAATTAAAATATATTTTAAAATAGTAATTAAGTTTATAGAATCATATCAATAAAAGTTTCTATTATGTCAAAACAAGTTTTTCTATAAACTTATGAAAATGAAAATATTTTACATGTAAAGAGTGTTACTTGAAAAAGATGTTTTATGTGAGCTCAAACGCTTCTTTCGAAGGTATATCTTAACCGCTGTGAGCTTTAGAAGAATGTGCTGTTAGCAAAACACTAGCATCATTATTAGTTCGAAAAAGTACTGTATAAACAGCTCATCTACCATTTTCAGTTTAATAATATAATTTAATGAATCCCATTCAGAAAATTTCACTATACCGAACTAATGCACTCTCCTTTCATACAAGAAAATCATATATGACCTTAAAAATAAATATGGTATTTTTACATTTTTCTTCGATTTAAGTCACGCATTTGACAGTTTACCCCATAATTTGACTCTTCAAAAGCTTTATTCTTATGTGGTTTCATCAGTCAAGTTTATTTTCTCATAATGGTATTTTTTCCTTTTTCATATTGATGTTGGCAGATTACATGAGCTTAGTTTAATTGATCCCTTCCTTTTTAAAGGTGATTCTGAGAAAACATCAAAAATCATATTGTTGAATTATTATTATTATATAAGCTTCCAACTGTTATGTTTATATAACAGTTAAATAATTCTTATTTTCATCTTCATATTATATATAACGTCAAAGTTCTGCATATATAATATTTATAATACATAGGTATTCTTATATTAAACATTTTCTTCCGCCATGTATCAGATAAATTTTACGTGAAAGGTATTCATGGAAGGCATTTAAATGTCTTCTTTGTGACACAATCTTGCAAATTCAAGTTTTTTGTATAATTATCTTTCGTCTTCTCTCAACTATTTTGAATATGTTATAAATCGTTTTCAAGTTGTTTTTTTCTTTTTTGATTTGAAAATAAATTTCCTTTATCCTTTAAGTATTATTGCCTGCTCTTCTCAAAAATTGAGGAAATCAACCGCTTGTTTTGCGGCCCGCATAGCAAAGTTGCAGAAAAATTAGGTTAGCAATATCATATCAAAACTGGCACGATTTTGCAAAAATGTTTTTAAGTAGTTTTAATTATTTGATCGGCTTTTAAATTTTGTCCCCACACTATGTGTATATGGCAGTGGAAGATTTAGACACGGTGCAATTGGATAGCGCCTATTTTTTGAGTATATCAATTTATACCATTTTTTGGTTGGTTGCATCCCCCTAGTGGAATGTTGGTTCTTAATTTGGCCATTTGTTAAAAAAAAGGGGTTAAGAAACACTGCCTAGTCGGTTAACACAACTATGAAAAGTAAAAGACACCATTTACTTTATTTTACTTCCAATTTTTCTTATTTTGATCTTCCCCTAGTCTCAAACTCTTCTTTCTCATATCATTTTCCTTAGCTTTTAGTTTGATCCTCATAAACTTATTTTTTGACTTTGTATTTACATGACCAAACCATCTCAAACTTTGATTTTCCATCACTATATTTATCCCATTCACTTGACAAATACTTCTTTTTTCTCATTATTATTAACAGTACATTTTAAACGCAGTTTTAAGTAGAATCTGTAACAGCTTAGATTACAGGGGTCCCCAAACTTTTTAACCCGTCGATCCCTTCATAGATTATTTGATTCCTCCTCGACCCCCAGACAAGTTTAATAAAATATGAATCATTCTTTGCATTTCTGATGATGAGAAATAATATATGAAAATTTACCTTCAAAATAATAGTATATAAAATAATATTTTATTATTTGTTCATATACTAATACATAACTCTCATATGACTATCTCAATTTTTTCGTGCCTACAAATTTAATTGATTCTCCAAATAACATATGAGATCCGCTTTCAACCTCTATGTGATAATCGACCCCTAGAATACTCTCAACGACGGCAGAGGGTCGATATTGACCACTGATTTAGAATGATATTTTAACGCGCTCATTTGAATATATGCAAGGAAAGCTGACTTTTGATTAAAAGTAAAATGCACTGTAAAAAAAGAATTTTCTGTGAAAAATCCTTCAATAAATCGAATTTGATGAAAAAATATGGCGCTTAGTCCGAAGAGTAAGCTACTTTTGATTAAAACAAGAATATCATCTTTCATAATTGGGTTTGCGGAGGAAAAAGGTCAGTGGACAGAAAGGGGCTTTCTTTATCATAGCACTTTACATAAAAGTTAATCGTTCATACTGAGAAAGATTATTACAAGAGTATGTGTATAAATTCTAAACGCTTTTTCTAAAATCCAAAATAAAATAGAAAAAAGACAATTTCGAACTAAAAAATCATTTCATTTGCATAAAAATTATAATATCCTTTAAAAAATTGATTGTATATAATACGCCAAAATATCATTGGATTTGTTAATTTTTGAAAAAACTATTACTTCCATCTGGCTTAGGTTCAAGGAGAAAAAAGGCGTCTTTTTCTGCAAAGTGGCATGATGAAGAAATAACCTTTTCTCTCCACTGGCCTTTTTATTCAGTTTACTATATGGGTCTAATATAATCAGCAAGACAAGCTATATAGTAAAGAGTATAAATCAATAACAGGGTGTGAAATGATCTGTGCACTGTCAACAAACTATAATTTATATACCTTTAGAGACTTTCATCATCATCATAATCATCATCCATTTTGCCTTCGAGGCCTAGTTATTGTTCCCAAAGAATCGGGGTCAACCATTTTCCCTTCAAATTTTATGTTAGCTTAAAACATCATTCTCAATAAACATGACAAATGTCAACTTGTCTGATGACTGGTAAGGTAATCTTTTCACGTAAAAGTTTTCAACATTTACATATATAAGTAGGCTGGCAAAATTTTTCAGTATATTTTTTGCCAATTAACCAATATATATATATATTATTAAGTACTATAGTGAAAATTGAATGACAATAATACAAATATTTTTATTCACAAAAGTTAAATATAAAAATAAGTTAGTCTTGAAACAGAGACACGAATAAGTAGTTAAAAGGGAGAAAGCTAAGAGCAATATAGTTTGCGCTAAAAATTTCTTGCATTCATAAAAGATTCATTCGATGTCCTAGTGAATTTTATGTGTTGCTTAAGTATGAACTCACAAACAACTCCACACATTTGATGGCGACTATTGCTTTGATTGCAAAAATTTGAGGGCTCGATTGTAAGCGGACTTCACGTAGAACTTGGTTGACGCATTTGAAAAGACACGCAAGTGCATTTTATCACTCGAGGATTTCTTACCCAATGCATGGATCTTGTGAGAGGGGAGCCATTGCCTGAAATAAATATAAAAGAATGACAATATCTGGATTTGAAATGTCTTTTTTCATGTATTTCAGTTGATTCGTAATAAATGCTAAGTTTTCAGCAACAAGAACACTTTATGAAGAAGTATTTTGAGTAAAGAAGGCGGATCCAGGATTCGAACTTGTAGAAAATATAACTATGGCATCTATATCTATGTAAAAAAGTCGAATCAAATGGGTGGAGGAAGGAGTATATTTTCTTTCTCTCACCTCATGTGAATATGAAAGAAGCCTATCATGTTTGAGATTGAAAAACTTTTTAAGATCTTAAACGGAGGCAGAATTTGGCATATATCAATATAATTTTTATTTCTTCAATTGATGTTTTTAGTTTAGAATTTCACATATTGTTTCAGAACATAATTTTTGAAAACGGAATTCGATGTATTGTTGAAAAGCTCGAAAACTTTTGCGTTATACGAGACACTCCCACCTAAGAGTTCAAATATTTAGTTAGCCCTTCAATATTCATTCAACACTACGTAGGTTTACGGAACAAGTGTTGCACTTTATAGCGGCTTTAAAATTAAATTTGAAATAAAAGATTTTCTATAGTTTATCATCCTTTCACACAGGTAGTCAAAGCTGAATTTGTTTTAGAGTGTTTCTTATATCAGTGGCGTAAAATTTTAGAATTGAGGAAAAGCGCGCTTAAGAACACCAATAATCCATAAGCAGTCTCAGGTGTATTTTTTTTATTTCAAACCATGATTGTCATGGAAAATGAGTTCTGTGTACAAAAATTTAATTGAAAGCCTTGAGCATCTATAGTGTGTCTTTCTGAATGAATTGAGTGTTTCCTTCTAATTTGCTAAAGTCCGTTTTATATAGTTCCCAGTGGTCTTTAAGCAGACTTTCTTTACAGCACTTGTTTGTGAACTCATAGGTTGTGCAGCAATAAACATTTAAAAATCTAAAAACTTTTTGAAATACACAGTTACTGTAAAATTGAATATGTCTGAAATATAATTCTTCACCCTTCGTTATGTTTAAATTTTAAAAAGATGGATTTGTATCAGCTGGAAAATAATAGAACATGAAATTTAATGTGGAAATTAATATTCCTATAACTGCAATATTGAAAAAGATAAAATACATACCAAGATTTTAAAATCGAGGATGCATAGCGAAAGAAGGTATATAAAAAATTCCTACTTATTTACACATTAATAAATTTGAAAGTATTGGTTTTACGAAGCCCTACAATTATTCTTTCGGAAGATAGTTTGAAAACCACCGATTTAGAGAAATGAACCCACTTCCCGCCATATACAAATAATGTTATGTTCCCAAAAGTGTCATTTCTTTTATAAAAAAAATACAAAAATACCTTGCAAAACCTCGATTTAAACAGTAAGGGTTTTCATCTAACGCAGCTTTTATATTATGCGCATATTCACGAATTAACGACCACCTTCAATTAAAAATAGTAACTGTCCTAAAAGTGAGATACAACCATCTTACACTGAAACCTAATATCCGTTTTATGAAAGATATTATAGTAGTTCTAAAATCTAATTAAAATTCTAGAAACGGGGAGTGTTAGCTTTCCAGTTAAATGCACTTGAATCCATTTCTTTTAAATTGAATCCTCCATTTTAATCATGATTTATCGATCTTAATTTTTCATTTAAATAGTTTATTGATTAAGGTAAATGACGATTACCAAAAATTATTTTACAGAAACGTCATGTGACAAATTATTTATATTCATTAGCTAATTAGTCAATAAAATGGCATATGTACCATAATGCAAATGAGTTTTTATTTAGAACGAGTTCATTCAAATCAAAAAATGGATTAAAAAAGTAATGTCCTAGAAAAGGTATTTATCAATTTGAAGACTTTTTTCAATAATAATTTTAAGACAACCCCAATAAAACTGTTTAATTAACATACTAAAAATGATGCAAAAAGTTTTAATTTTCAGTATTCAAAAAATTAAGTAATAAATAATAAAAATTTATAAAATGCAGATCGTAAAGTCTTGTTGAAGTTTCAATGGCGGATACTTTTACAAACAATAAAAAAAAGATGAATTATAAAAGTGGAGCTTACCAAGTTCTTCGTAAATCGAAAAACAGGACCAAATATTCGCAATTAGCCAGTGACATTTTATTCTTCTTCAAATCTAACACATGGGCAGGAGGAATTGGCAAGCCGTTTTTGATGTGTTTGTGATGCGTAACTTCTTCATCTCCAATACAAGAATTCATGATCTGCAAAGTTTTAGCGAATTAATTAAAGTAGATCAATGCACGCACGAAGAACGTGAACACTGACAAATGTGACTTGATCTGCTTTTTCGATTTAACTCTATTAGTGATACGCCCCCCTCTTAAATAAAAAGTTATTGTACAAAATTAGCTGAACCATATTCCTTCAAATTTAATGTCTTTTCTTAACCCATTTACGACCAATGTTCCTATTTTGGAACATAAGTAATTTCATCTTCGTCTGCTTTTTTCAATGAATTTGAATATAAATCGTCTGCGTTTTTTAGATATCGTCTGTTTTGCTTGGTCTTAAATGGGTTAGAATAACTAGCCGCATTTTTGATACTATTTTTATGGTAGTTGAATGACCCTCTCATGTCAAAAACTGTCAATCAAAATCAAAAATAAAATTTTTTCAACAAAATTTTGAATATTATCTGTTAACCTTATAAGTTAGCATCTATAATAACACTTTATACATTTAATTTTTTCAATAATCATGGCAACATTTTACAAAATGTCAATCAAAAATTTGATTAATCAGAAATATATCTAATAAAATATTTCTTAAAATTTTACATAAAATATATGTTTTTATACTAAATCGGCCATGCTGGTTTAATTTCTACACTCAGATTTTGGATTTAGGAATTGAAAATACTTATAAGTGTAAATCAAATTTGCGGTTTACTTCTAAAAATTATTTTCAAAAACATTTATTTAATTTTTACATTAAATATCTGTTTTTATACCAAATCGACCATGCTGGTTTAATTTCTACATTCAGATTTTGGATTTAAGGTTTCAAAATATTTAAAAATTTACGATTTACGCCTGAAAACTATCTCAAAAATATTATCTCAAATTTTACATGAACACCAAATCAACCATGCTAGTTTCATTTCTGAACTCAGTTTTTGCATTTGAAAATATCCGCAAGTGCCAATCAAATGTGAGGTTTATGTCTTATTTTATAGTAAATCAAGTATGCTTATTTTATTTCTGTACTCCATTTTGGCTAATACGGTTAAAAAATATCTGGAAGTGATAATTGAATTAGTGATGTATGCATGGAAATCAGTTTTTTTCTAAAAAACTTTTTTTTGACACGTTTAATTGATTTTCTCATAAAAATTGAGCATATTTGAAAATGGTATAAAGAAGAAAAGAAATTATTATAAGTATTTCAATAAAAATTTCAATTTTGACATGATTGGGCATATTTAATTTATTTTTTGACAGGTGCAATGGATTTTCATAAAAATAAACATCACCACTAAACTCAGCATATTTTGAAAAATATATATCACAATAAAAATATAAGTAAAAAATCTTTAAAATCTAAGAAAAGAAGAGAGAGGCGTTTTAGGCCCAACTATAACTTGAGTGGACAAATTTTGCCCATCACTAATATGATTCCATGACATTTGATCACAAGACATCCCAAATTTTTAGACAGATGCTCACAACTTTTTCTTTAACCATATAAGTACTGGGCGAAAAAGCTTTACTACTTGAAACTGCCTGAATATCTATAAGTTAGAACTTCGTGTCTTTTCCTAAAATCGCCAACTACATTATTTGATACCAATTTTAGGCTAGTTGACTGACCCTATGATGCCAAAAACTCTCAATAATAGCCAATGCAATCTCTTTTTTAGAGAGTAGAAAAATACTATATGCATTCTTGCTTTTTTCAAATTAAAAATTTTTCCGCTTTTAGGATCAAATGTAGCATTTCAATTTTACCATGATGAATCCAGTGATAAAATTTTTTTTAACAAGTCAAAAATCAAATATTTTTCTAAAATGAATATAAGAATTTTTTATATATGTAAACCTATTTTCAAGTATGCTGACTTTAATGGTAATAATTATTTTGTATGAAAATCAATCAAACCTGTAAAAAAAATATAAAAATAGTGGGTTTTCTAAAAAATGTTGATATCCAATTATATCAAGTTTTTAGACACATACCCATTTTCAAATATGCTGAGTTTGATGATAAGAAAATTAGTCTATCGAACCTGTCAAAATGATTTAAAAATAGAGATTTTTCTAAAAAAAAATTTGATATCAAATTATATTAAATTTTTACACATATATACCCATTTTGAAATATTGTGAATTTTATGGTTATGTTCATTTTGTATGCAAACCCGTCAAAAGCTATAAAAAACGCTAATTCGCGAATTGCCCCTATTTCCATATATATAAAATGTGTACACATATATAACTATTTTTAAGTATGATGACTTTAATGTTAATGTTGATTTTCCATAAAAATCAACCAAATCAGTCAAAAAATACTCAGCGGTTCATCTCAAATATTTCAGATAACTGATCATATGAAATTTTCACACATATACTATTTTCAATTATGCTGAATTCAATGGTAAAATTTATTTATAACAGTAAACCTATAATTCTACAAACAAACATTCAGTTTTTAAATTAACTTCCATAACTTGTTTGACTTAAAATTTTCCGCTATTTTTTTTTATTTGTTTCCTTTTTTAAAACAGATGAAAGGTTTAATTTAAAATCATATAATTTTTGCAGTCCTCGTTTATAAAGGTAAAGTTCTAAGATTTTTCTAGAATTTAAATTAATTTTAAGGTCATTTTTAAAAGCAGATTATATTTTGTAATTTTGCTCTTTTTTTAAATTCATTTTATTTTTATAAATTATGGCTCCTCATATCCCAGATGAAAAAAAAAAGATTTAATTAGAATAGTGTATGTTGAAGATGAATCTATAATGCCTCTAAAATTAACTTAAATTATTCAACGGCAAAGTTTATTGTGAAATGAAATTTCGGAGTCGAATTCCAAAAAAAGAAGTGGAAAAAGGTATGAAAAAGTTAAAAATCGAGCTATTGATTTTATTGAAAAAATAGTTTCTGAAAATCCTCAAACTACTTTATTAAAAATAGCAGGTTATCTAAACTCCATATAAGATTTAGAAATTTCTTTAACCACTATTCATAATATTTTGCTTTAATAGCTTAAGATTACATACAAAAAATGCAACTGTAAACTTGAACGTGTCAACAGCATTGAAATGCTAGAAAAAAAGGAAAATTATTGTCAAGTATTCGCTTTAAATGCACCCAATCAAAAAATATGTGTGTCTTCATCGATAAGACTGGTTTCAATCTTCATTTAAGAAAAAATAAGGCAAGTTCTAAAATTGGACTATAAAATGAAGACCATTTTGAACTAAAAATGGTAAATATATATTACCTTTACATCAGGTGTGAGATTATAGCTATTTATCAGAGCCCAGCGGAGAGTGAATTTTTAGGTCGGGTAAGGAAGATGCTCACCCTGCGGAGAAGGGGGCGAGGAACAATTTTCGCAATGATCAAATATAAAAGTATTTCATGAAACAAAAAGATGAAATAAACTTTTATTATTTAAGCTAATTTTTGGATGATTTATTATTTTGCCCAACAAAAATGAACTCTTCAACTTTTTCTGGATTCAAGCTACTTTGTTTACTGTTTACAATATTTGAACCGGAACTTAACAATCTTTCTGATTGAGAGTTGATTACCGATATTATTTTATTAAGATATAATTCTGAAAAAATATATTTCAATAGTATTTTGTAATTTTTTTAAAACCTAAAAAATTAGATTAGAGGAAAAGGAAAGGCTGTTTTGAAGAAAGATGAACCAGGAAAAGGAACTGAAACGATTCGCCATTTTTTTTCCACGACGCATTGAATAGTGAAAAAATGGCGATTTCAATAGAAAAGTGTAGGGACGCATCGCAATGTGATACGAAATAAAGATCAATTTCATAGATTTCGTGGAACCCAAACCAAAATTTTTTTCAGTATTATTTCATATTATTGAAATCATGTTGAAAAGTAAATAATGTATATATTTGCGGATTATGGAGGATTAATTTTTTTATCAATTCCCCGATTACGGGGGTAAAACTTTCCACACGGGGAACGGAGTCCCCGCTAGGCTCTTCTATTTATATATCGTTTTTTTTTTATAAAAAAATGAAAAAAATATTTTTGCCTAAAAGTAGATACTTAAAACAAATTTCTATATAAAATCTTTAATTGAAAATCGCCCTCCTCAACGATTAATTTCAACAAGGCCTGCGCTCCTGCTACAATAAAAGCAACTGCAATGCAAAAAGAGAGAATAAAAGGGAATTACGATGGCAGGATACCAAGGATAGCCAGCACACTTTGCCCAAACGACATCCAAGAAGTTGAAGGAGTTGGCAGCGCTGAAGAAGGATGCGCCCTCGTTCGTGATAATGGAAGAGTCGTAGCTGACTGACGAAGATACGTCTTGCAAGGAACAGTCTTGGGTTGTGGAGGACACTGTGTCTGGATGGGAAATGCACGATTAGAGCAACTCACACAGCAAAAGAGATAAGGAAAAGGGTTTAGTTAGAAAGTAAGTCATTACAGCAGCTTTTCAAGTTGAAGAATTCTCTCGCTTCCCTCACTATAACGGATGATGGCCTTTTTTGCCAATAATTCAAGTAACTTCGATTTAACGATGATGATAATATATTAATAAATTTGCAAATGTTATCTCATATAGAAAAATGAGATATAATTAAAAAATAAGTAAGAAATCATTATACAATCAAAGTTGTCTATAACGACCAGTTGCCATTCTTCACAATTAACTTTGACTAGCTCCATTCAGTGATATACAGATTTAAGTTTATTTTAACGCCATCTATTATTATAGTTTTTATTGAAATAATAAAAATGAGATAATAATCAATAATACAAAATTGTAAAAATAAACAAATGGGATAAGAGATTTTATAGTCAGAATTAAGACACCTGTTGAAAAAGATTTATATAAAAAAATACATGATCAATTTTATGTTTTCTTTGTATTGGACTCCTCATTCAGCTGATATCATAGATGAACAACTCATTACTTATGGAGTAATTGCTGTTAAAATTGATGATTGGTCATTAATTAGGGAACGAAATTTTATGAAGGAGCTCAAATTTGGTATTGTCTAAAAACCGCAATTTATGAAAACAGTAATAACATGAGACAGAAGGAAGGCAGTGGACAGTGAGACAACAACGAGGTATGGAGTGAAAGGAAATGGTGATTTGAAGACTTACCCTTTTTTGGGTATAAATAAATAAATATGAAACTGATTAAAAATAGAAATATTCCAAACGGATTTAGAGTATACATACAACCATTTTTACAAGCCATGTTTTGTTGTTTAGAGGTATAAAAAAAATATCTTTATGTGGATTCTCATGTCAAATAGAAGAATGGCTTTTGTTTAGCCTACCATTTTTGAAAGAATCGTGAATGTAAAAGTCGAATATCTAGTCAGAATATGTTTTATTCAGTTCATATATTCCTAAGAAACAGGAAACCCGAAATTTCAATACGGTTTAAATCTCGCGATCTGAGCATAAAAATACAAAACGGAAATGTTGCATCTAAACCTAAAAGTATGCTCTCTTCTCAAAAATAAAAAGTGGCATAGATGTGGCAAATCAAATGTTAGAGCATATATATCTTATATGCCCAATAGAAAATAGACGTATGCTGCTTTCCTTAAGTACCTGAATATCGGTGTTTTGAACACTTCGATCATTGCCATGTCCAATTCCTACTGTTCAACCCTAGTACATGACAAATTGGGAGAAAAGTTTCATAAAAATTGGTGCATAGTTTAGTTGAAAAATCAATGAAGATAAGAATCATTTTATCTGAATTACTCTAGAATATGAAAATAGTAATTTTTTTCATTAAAATACGGTGAAAGTTTGAATGTTGAGTGCGTTAAATATTGAGTCCGTCAAACGAGTGTTAAACACAGGGGAGAAGAGTTATCTAGATATTTTAGTGAATCCGACTCCAACTCCGGAGTCAAGGTTTTTTAATGACTCCGATTTTTTTAATATTTATTTCGTTTCCAAATTAAAAGGTATATCCAATAATTAGCTACACCGAAACTATGGTATAAACGTAATTAAATTTACTGAAGTAATTCATTAATTAACAATAAGTTAAAAAACTTACTTTAAGAAATATGATTTTAAATGATAGAATAATCAAAATATTGTTGCAGGTATAGAGATACAAGCCTTCGTTTTTGTACAAGTCAAACCTTTTGCTAACGACTGAAATGGAGATCGTTGAAAAAAGAACGAGAAAAAATTATTGGAAATATTATTATCGATGACTGCTTATTCAATTTTATCAAAAATGTTTTATTGAAATGTATGCTTTCTACGCATAATTTTTGCAAAAGTAAATAAATATATGTAACAGTTAGAAGGAGTCAGTTTTATTCAATTGACTTCGAATCCCCACCCTGATTAAACATACTACTCACAATGCCAAAGTTAAAAGTGAACAGATATGGCGAGCGATTAAGCATAGACATATTAAAATTATGAAGGGTCATTAAATTCCAAAATATTTCAAATTATAATATAAGCGTTCATAATTGCGTTTTATATAGAACTTGTGCGTGCATATTAAAAGTATCTTATGGGGCCATCGGCCTAGAAAGATTGCAAAGCTCTGCATAATCTCGCGGTCCTCTTTATATTAATTTAAGGTAGTTTCATATAAAAGTACAGTCAGAACTCGTTAATTCGACACTCCATTATCCGATAACCACGGCAACCGACACCCTACTAACTATAACTATTTTCAAATGTTTTTCTCCGCCGGTATTCCGACAACGACCGTGCTTCAAATCAAACTAATTTCTTTTAAACATGAGTGTAGAGTTTATTAATCTCCAACAGACACAAAATAACAAAATTTTATTTTTCATAATACATTTTTAAGATTCACTGTGTGAGGTAGTACTCAAACTGTGCACGCAAAGGGAATGCAATACTTTCCATATCCTTGTCGATGAATCTTAGTTTATACCTAAAGATAATAGGCATTTACGATGCACTAGTTTCTTTACTTTTCGAACCTCTTGGGTGTAGGATAGAAGTTGAAGTACTCATTTGTGAAAGATTTTTTCACATAAATATTTTATACACTTGATTAGTTTTATATCAAATTTCTTAATTATAAAAAAAGAACTTAGTGACAATTTTTGTTTAATACAAATCCCTACAAAAACTGCACATATCTAGGATATATTCTGCTTACCATCTACGCTATGCAGAATTTGGTTTTCGCAAGAAATTTGGCTGGAAGAGAAGAGTGATGTTGTGCTAGTACAAGAGTAGCTTTTAATGTTGCCAAGAAGTTCATCTCTAATTAAACTTTCACAATCAAGAGTTTTTCTGCTTTCATGACACTCAGAGTTAGTTGAGAGTATAGGAAGCTTTAATGAAGTAACGTCAAGATCGCGGGTAGCGTTTGTAAGAGGTGGATCAGAAGATTTCCAAGCCTCATTTCTTTCTTTCTGAATGACTGGACTGATGATTTCTTCCATGTCACTTACAAATTGCAAAGAGCTTTTGCTGCAATATGATTTAGTTTCGTTGAAATCATCGTTCAGGGAAAGGAGTGATGATTTGGGGGTGGAAAAGGATACAACATTAGGAGGATGATCTGATGGTTGAGTGTCATTGGAGGGTTTACTGCCAATCATTTCGATCATGGCATGATCATTGGTTGCATCTGAGATGTGGAAATGAGGCGGAGAAGGGTTGGCTGAAGGGCATTGGTCACACTCATCAATGACAAGAGGTAGGAAGTTTTCGGTAGTTGAGTTTGTGAAAGATGACGACGTCACTTTTTGCGGTGAATTAACACAATCTTCAGCTTTCTAATGATCAAACAAAGTAAAGAATTAAGATTTTAGGAAAGAGATTTTCATGAGTAGACAAAATGATCTAACAATAGACCATGAACAAATACCAAAAACAAGTATCCACATAAAATCACTTTATGATAAAGAATACAAACAGGTTATTCCGTAAAAATATGTTTAGACCTTTTCTTATCAAACATTTTTATCATTTCCATTTCAAAATATTATAAATTATTTTAATATTTAAATATTTAAAATTTCATAAAAAGTTAACGGCTTTTTATATCAATATATTGTAGAAACCATAATGGACATTGATAAATAAAATTTAGTCGGTGTTTTAGAACTTTCGGTGCTTATATTATTTATATGGAAAAAAACTAGAAAACTAACATAGATCAGAAAATTAAGAGGCAAACGGGTTTTACCCACCCCCCTCAAATCAAAGGCTAAATCCTCCCACTAAATTGAAATATCTGAAATACCATGTTTGGCTCCCACCGGTGTTCAAAACAGAACGGTTTAAAATAAAAGAATGCAAAGAGGCATTACTTTTGTGGAACAAGAATCTGGATGAATACTCTCTTCACCCTCTTCTATTTCTTTGCAATTTCTTGATGCATTGAGTCGCATCGCATTGAAATTCGTTGGCGGCTGTGGAGGTGGCATCTCTTCAATCACCTCTATTTTTTGATTGACATCACAGACACTTGTTTCGTTGCTCTCTAAAGTGATAGGTCTTACTTTTCTTTTGCGGCCTCTGCGTTTTGCCTGCCTCTTCGGAGAGGGATTCAATGGCATATCTGTTTGATTAAATGAAGCAGAATCTTGGAATGGTTGCTCTTCTTCCAGAGAGAGAATCTCAACTTTATGCTCCTTATCAAGGTCATGGTTTAGGAAAACGGAAACAAGCATCTTTTGTACACTTTCGTATCGATCTTTGAGTACGGGGAGAAAACTTGAAAATTGTTGTTGGAGAGAGAGAGCTGATTGACCGTAGATTGAGGTATCCGAGTTATAAGTGAGACAGTTGGAAATGATCAAGTCAACATCACTTTCCAAGTGAGACAGAGAAGAGTATGTGTTGTGATTGATCTTTTGTTGCATCTTGGAAAAATCCATGGGATTGTGGATGAAGGTGTAGTAGTCTTTAACGGAGTTAATATCCACCGGTTTGTGAAAGAATCTGTAAGTGTCCATCTTGCGCAAGCTTTCCAACACACTCGTGTAAAATTTACGGAGAATGCTTGTGGCGAATGAAAAGGAATTTGCACCAGAGTTGACCTAAAGAACAAACAGCGTGCTCATTCAACCTATCCTTTTAACCCCATAGATCACTCCTATACACAATATATACAATCTTGTAGAATAGACACAGCGCGTGTTCTTAGGAAACATACTTTGTCTCCGGTAGGCTGAGTCTAAAGTGACTCGAAACACCAGTCATAAATGATCGCTTATTTTTAATAAAAATAATAAACTAGCGAAAAATACTTCTGTATAAATGGGATGTACATGATACTCAGTTGGAATACGGCGTAAATTTTATTATCCGACTATAACTTAGATGGCTGGACTAAAAGCATCAGACAGGATACGCCGATATATAGTAAGAAATATTACTAGTATTTATTTTCTATGATTATCTACTCATGTCAGTGATAAAGGGGTAGAGTAAAATTGGGATTATACCCGCATCTGAAAAAAGAAATGGAATATTCGACAGCGCTATCTTCACCAACAAATTAATCTTTCTCAGCTCATGCCTAAAAAAATCTCGCCATCCCAAGAATCTTCTAAGATTTCTGTTTGTTAAAACAACACTAATGACAAGATTAACATCTTAACTCACCCACACATATAAACCAAGGTAGGCCTCACGTATTGGAAAGGGGAAACCCCTGTAAAAAACAAATTCATGTTGTGATACAATGCTCTAAACTCATACTTAACAGATTGAGACTAGATAGTTAGTTTCACTTCTAACCAGTCATAAACATTAGAAGCATTCGTCTAGCTCACTGTGTAATTTTTTATTGTCGGTATTGCATCTAAGAGAAGAATATTATCAATAATTGTATACGTAGGGATGTTACGATCCAAATTCCAACCCAGGAATACTCATTATTATTCATTGCTTCCATAGTTTGGCGATCTATCACTAAACTTTATTCTTTATAACTTTTTACAAAATGATAAAAGTAGGATATATCCAGGGCTTCGGAGCCTTCTCAAAATTGCTTAACTCCGGCTCCGGGGCATAGATTTTTTGACTACGGCTCCGGCTCCTACTCCGGCTCCAAGTATATTTTCAATATTTATTGTGATTTCTTTCAGTTATACATAAAGTTCGGAGAAACTTTGCAGATACAAACTAAATATTTGCCATCTTCACTCTCTACAAAATAATTAAAAACGTCGGACTTTAATAATGAATTTTCGGCCATCGATATAATATGTATTTTTTAAACAATTCTAAAAAAAATAAGTTTGGTGCATAATAAAAATTTTCTAAAAATTAAATAGATAAAACTGATTTTTTATTACCTATATTTATGTTTACACGGAATAAGAAATAGCATAAAGTATGGCAATGAAAAACAATTATATAAATCTATAATATATAATTATCAATACTAAATATATAATTATAATAATAATCATTGCTTCTCATTGACAATGTCGTGTTGTGCTTTCTTGCTTATCGATCTGAAGGAAAATTGAAAATTGTGAGATGCAATCTCTTTTACTCTATAATTTATATATGTTGTTTAAAAATATTTATTACTTTTACTTCACTGTTTCACACACATATGTTGACTTGCAGCCGGTAAGAGGGAGCCTAACATTAAAATTTGTGACTCCGGCTCTTACTGTCAGAATATTACGGCTCCAGGGGCTCCGGCTCCAGCTCCGACTCCAAAGCCCTGGATATATCCAGGAGAGCTCGAATGTTGGATTAGAAAATAGAAACGATATTTTTTAAAAAACCCTGTATACTTACAAAGTATAATTTTTTTCCTAAAAATTACAATTAAGTAGCGAATCTATTAAAGGCTATCTTAAGCTGCTATTTTTAAACATACATACTACTTCTAGTTTTTCATGTCACGTTACTTTTGAAGCAGTGTTAGAATTTACGTTACAGATATGATAAAAGTAACATAATGTAAATATATGGGAAGAAAGAAAAATATAAAATCGACTACCGGATATCCGTAGGTAATTTATACTATCCAATCGGATACACAATTCCGCTATTCGAAATCGCTCAAATATTCGACTTCCAGATAAATTACCATCCGGTACATCTATAGTAAAGAGAGAAGACATTGTATTGTTAAACACAAATGCATACCAATTCCCTTTTCATCCGCTCTCGCTTACGAGTTAGTTCGGCAAGGAGGCGAGCCTTTTCCAAGTCTTGTCGAAGTCTGCGGCAATGATTCACTTCAAAATTCGTCGTCAGATTCTTCTGATCCATCTCTTTCAACTTCTATATGATATCAAAGGTTGAATAGTATAAGTGCATTATATTAGGGAGGATCGCAGAAAAAGAAGACTACACTAAGTCTAATCTAACCCTTTCTGCGTGTGCACACCAGGAAGGTACTCTCAACTTCTTGACTGAAAAAATAACATAAAAGTGATCTATCTTTGGAGTATTTCACATTAGAATAAATTTTTTTATTATAATTAAAAAATCTTTTTTAAAAGAATTTGAGTCTGAAACTCAACAGTAAAACCAGTAAAGTAATATAAAAAATCTACTCACAAGTCTAACAAGTCTTTTAATGAAAAAAAAAATATAAAATAAAATTATTGGTGGAGCGAGAGGTTTTTCCATCCAGTAGGAAAATGATGACTTTAATAAAAGAAGATGAAATACCATTCAAGGTTAAAATTACCCTATTTTTATCAATGGTTACAAAAAGGAAGTATTATAAGGGAAAAGTTTAAGAGAAGTATAAAGAAAAGAAGTTACATTGTTTTTTAGAGTTTGAGAACGAGCCAGTAAGCTTCTTAAAAGAGGAACTCCGCTTCTTGACTGACGTTTCTGCATCCAATAAGAAATAAGTTTATGTATGAATGCTTTATTGACGAAACCACTAAACTCTTCCATTTTTGGTATTTTTTGAATTCTGTTTTAAAGAATACGATTATAAAACATTGACTGCTAAAGAAAATATAAATACGTTTTCATTGATATGCTGGGCAGACAAATATCTGGCGAACGTAGACGCTTTTCGGCGAGTATTTTGCGAGCCTTTCGCACATTTTCGTAGCACGTCGCGTAGGATGGAGGATTTGAGAGCGTGGGAGACGAAACGGGTTGTTGGGAATTGGCATTTTTCTTGACTGACCAGGATTGAGCCCACTGCTCTGGACGAAGATTTGAAGGAGTGTGAGTGACACAGTACACAATTTTGCGAACTTGAAAATAATCAATATTCTTTAATGTTTTAACATGTCTGGAAGGAAAGCAATTTAATAGAACTCTTTCTCTATTTGCTTATTTGGGCTAACACTTTTTGTAACTCTATGTTACTGTTTCTCAAAAACTAAAGAACGTTTATTCATAAGTAACGAAAAAGCACAGATTTTAAGTGGTTTTTGAAAATAAATAGTACATTTTCATATTAAAGAGTCCATTATTTTAAGTTTAAGGACATGTCCAAATTTTAAAGCCTTTAAATTTTATCATATTGCAATATCAATGTTTTACACACATTTTTTACAACTATATCAAGGCTATTTTGGACAGGAGAGAGGGGTAAAGACAATCTCACTACCTTGCCTATGTATTTTAAAAAATGATTAGGATTTTAGAAATTTCCGTGATTCTGATTATTATAAGCAGAATCGACCCCAACTCTAGGTAGGTATAAGGTTTGAAATATAATACTTTACTACAAAACTCTACATGCCCTAGACTTTAACCTACTGGTCTCAAAGTGAAATTGCTTTTAAAAAGAATAATTTTGGTAGATAAATCTATAGCGGAGCAAATTTTAGTTCAACAAATAGTAGTATCAGTTAATCTTGAGCGATTTTATGATTTAGAAATTTTCATTAGTGAAAAAAACTGTTCTTACATGCCTGAACGCTACATAACTGTAACTGTTTGTATACAAGAAATAATTCTTCAAAAATATTAATAAGGAAAAAAATTTCATGAATTTTCAAGAATTTTGTGAATAGGATCTATTATTTTTGTAAGTGGAATTCATATTTTACTATACATATAAAAAGAAAATCTATATTTAAGGATCTTATAGTGACTTCAAATTCAAATAAGCAAAAAATGCTCCAACCGATTTTAAATTCGTATTTGGTTTGTGGGACGTTAGTTTAACACTGCAATAACATCAATAAGAAAAAGACATTTGCACTTACAAAAAAATAAAAAGATAACCTGAGTGCGTCTTAGTGACCGGCTCAACAATCATATACAAGCTCGCCAGTTGAGCGCAAGTAACGTGGAAAGCCGTGTAACAGTGCAGCTTGTGACATTGAATGCAAGCGCCCTTGAACTTCTGTTTGCAGATGTAGCAGACTAATTTCCATCGCGCCGCTGGAATCAAGTTGATGCCTTCTATTGGCTCCAAAAATACTGGATTTGCGAAGGAAATCTAAAATAAACGTACAAAATTAAAGTAAAAAGCAGAGCATAATAAATTATCGGCCCGTTTTATACGAGAAAAAGCAGTAGAGGTTAAGTAATTTTATATAAAACTAATTCAAGAGTGCGTATCCACAACAAAGTACACACATGTGTGCGTAGGTAGACAATGTCTTAACCCATTAAGTCCCAATGTTCCCATTTGGGAACATAAGTAATTTCATCTTCGTCTGCTTTTTTCAATGACTTTGAATATAAATCGTCTGCGTTTTTTTACATATCGTCTGATTTCTATGGTACTTAATGGGTTAATATGCGTTTTCTTTTTTATCATTCGCGCTTAAAAAATTTAATTCTTTAATTTCTCTCTTAGTGATACGAATAATAATATAAAGATTTTTAGGTTTGATAATACTTTTTAAAAAAAAGTAAAAAAATTGTTATAAAGCAGAACAAAAGTCCCTTTTTTTAATATTAAATTTAACAATCTTAGATCACTCTTAGTAAAATTATGCAAAGAGAAGGTTCGTTTATATTTTAATATAATTTTTACATATATTATTTGTTTATGAATTTTTTACTTCTATAAAAAGTGGAAATCTTCTAACCTTTTTTTTTTATAAATACCAGTATTAGCTAGTTAATTTAATTAATATAAGTTATAGTTAATGAATTTTTAAGTAAATAGTACAAAAATCTTATTACTAATTGTAATATACAAAAAAAGTCAAAAAGGTAATATAACGATATCTATGAAAAATATAAAAAGGAATCTGGAGACATACTCTCCACTTGTATCTTTACATCAAAAAGAGATACTTTCAATTAAATATGAATTTATAACATAGGATTTGAAAAACATAATATTAAAGATAGAGTAAATTTTTAGTAATTCTAGTTAATTAAACTCTCATTATTCGTTCTTGAAGATGAAAAAAATGATCCTTCCGAAATGATTGCTGAATGAAAGTTCATGCGCAAATATGGAATTGCAATGTATTTTTGAAGACATTTTGAATTAGTACATATGTTCTTACGTTTTTGAATCATAAAACTTTAAAATAACCAAAAGAACAAAGAGCAAAAATGATTAGCGGCGCTGTTTCGACATAGGACAAATATAGGTTACTAAATGCGGCACCTTTCCCTAAATAGTGCGAAAAGAAGTTTTTAGTTATACGTTTGAAATGACGTTATGATTAAAGTAAGATTATATATCATCCTTAGTTTCTACATTTGGACAAAATTATTTATCAAAATTAAATCCTTATTCTAAATGGGATCGAAAGTTTTAAATGTCGGAGGTACTAAACAAAATACATATTTTTATATACTTCTCGTATCCAAAGAGCGCAAACAACGTGTGCCCAGCCACCATTTTTGCCTTGTGTGTCTTGAATCTGTTTAAAAGCTCCACCTCGATTTGGACACAGAGCACAGTCAACTGCAACGCTAGGCGATTGAAGACAAACTCTGCAAAGCCACAAACCTTCTGGAACATATGGAACTCCGTAACATTCCTAAAAAGTATTATTTTTTTATAATTTAATTCTTTCAATTGATGATATAAATAATTAATCTTTTAAAAATGAAAATTTATGAGTACATGAGTTTAGAATGTATTCAAAAGTTTGTTCTTATTCAGCTCAAAATGAGTACATATATTAGTAATTTCATTGTAATCGGTTCGATATAAAATAATTTTACTATATTAGAAAAAATAATATTTCCAAAAAGTATCTTCAATCAATATAATAAAGAGCGAATAGATTGGGGATTGCGTTCAGTAATTTTCGAACCAAAATAGATTCCCATAAGGAACAAAATGGAATCAGTGATTTTACCATAAATATGTAGCCATTTAGTGAAATGTCTGAAAATCATCAGCAAGTGCATTATTAGTTTTTGGTACAGAGTTAAAAACGTTTTCATATACATTCCACATCATAAGTTCGTATCTTAGCGTTCTATGGCGATATTTTATTTGAATATAAATAATATTTTAGGAAATAATTTTTAGTTGTCAATCACAACTCAAAGAGAACGCCATTTTCACACGAGAATTGCAAAAAATGAGTCGAGAAATAAAATGACAATGCACGATTTTTTTTAAAAATATATATTTTATTTAAAATGTGGATAAATGTTTTTGGAGACACTTTCTGAAACGTAAACTGCACATTTGATTGACACTTTTATACATTTCCAAATCTTAATTGCTAAATCAGCATGGTCGAATTGGTATAAAAGATATACCATGCTTAAAATTTAATTAATATTCTTCGAGGAAATTTTCAGGTGTAAACCGCAAAATAGATTGACACTTTCATACATTTTATCAAATTAATTGCTAAAAATGACCCTGCAATTTAAATCGGCATGAATAATTTAGTATAAAAATATTATTTATTTTTTTACTTTTGAATAATATACGTAGATACAATTTTGAGGCGTAGACAGTAAATTTGATGAAAACTTTGATAATTTTTCACATCCTAATTGCGAAAATAAGGCAGGGAAATGAAGTCAGCATGGTTGATTTAGTATAGAAATATATATTTTATCTAAAATTTAAATAATATTATTGCAAAAAAATTTGAGATGTAAACCGCAAAAATGATTGACACTTTTAAACATTTTGATATCCTAATTGTAAAAATTGAGAATGCAAATGAAATCAGTATGATTGATTTAATATAAAAATATATATTTTACTTAAAATTAGAATAATATTCTTGGACACAATTTTCAGGGGTAAACGGCAAATTTGATTGACAGTTTCCGAAATTTACACACCCTAATTATGAAAACTGAGTTGAAAAATAAAATCAACAAGGTTGATTATGTACATTTGAGTGACAGTTTTTGACGTGAGAAGGTCATTCAACTATCGTTAGAATAGTACCAAAAGATGCAGCTAGCGATTTTAGAAAAGTCACAAAGTTTGAAGAAGCATAATTCAGTCAATTTTGTATAATAAAAATTTTACTTAAGGGGGGGGGGGGGGGGGCTATTAGAGCGAATGGATGATGATGATGATGATGATGATGGGGGGGGGGGGCTAAAATGGTTCCCGCCAATGATAGGGTTAAGAAAAAATAAATATACAAAATGGAATCGTTTTAGGCCTAGCTGTATTTTTATACAAATGTGGATTAATAATTTTTTTTATTTTTTAAATAAGCCAAACTGTTTTTTGTTTGACGGGTGAGATATAACAGCAAACCCTACCAATTTTCTTGTTTTTATAAGCAAAGATCATCTATTTTTGACAGGAAAATAAATTAAAGAAAAGTAACAACCATAATATATATATATATATATCAGGGCTTTGGAGCCGCCTCAAAATTATGTGGCTCCGGCTCAGAAGCAAATATATTTTTTTATGTCTCCCGCTCCGACATTTTATATATTATAATATTTATAATTTATATTTGAAAAAACTGAAAAGCTGTTTCATCATTTATTTATGGTTTGTTCTCTGTAAATAGAATATGAACATGAACTAAAACGGATTATTTATATTCAAAGGTTATATATGTAACAATTGTGCTTTTTTGATACATCACAAATTATACGCTTGGATCTAGACATAGGGAGTCGCTTTTTTTGTTATTTGTGACTAGGGCTCCTAGTAAAAAAATTTAGCGGCTCGGGTTCCGAAGCTAGAAAACAGACGGAGATGCAAAATATCAATTCTTTTAACAGCAAACTCTACTCCTATACGTAAATATAAAATTTGATGATGGACTTAGAATTATGCAATCAAATAAAATATGCATGTTGATGAAGAAACTGATTTTTAGGTAGATATCTGCCTATATATATAATATATATATATGTATGTGTGTATGAATGTATGTGTATTGTGTGTGTGTGTTAGCATACAAAAATTTAATGTGTGTGTGCCTTGCTTTCAACTAAATCAAGAAATTAGTTATTGATGAAATTTTGAAAGGAGTGTAGTATTGTCTTTTTATGCGCACTTTGCATCAAAAGATAAGAAAATTCCTTAATAAGTTTTGGCTTTCTTGAAAGCGTGGCTATATTATCTGCAGATACTCGATGCCAAGGAAGGATTATCACTTATTACAAATATTTTCCATGATATACCGCCAATACAAGTTATCAAGAATAGCGATGAAACTAATTCTTTCAATTGGAAAAAATTTTTGTGAATATTTAATCACATTTGCTACAAAAATGTGGTGATTTTTAATATCGTTTCTAAACCAATACAAAGCATAGATATATATATGCTAGGCATGTCGGGAGCGATTTAAGCAATCTCGTGAGGAAGGTGGCGAGGACAGATTTACAAAGTGGTTATTTTGAAAATTATTGAAATATATGAACTTTGAATGGAGTAAATTTTAAAAGCTCTATTTTTAATAAATATAAAACTGAGTTAATAGCTTAATATTTTTATGAACCATTATCTATCAATCCAAATTCGTTCTTTTGTTCGAAATAAAATTAGATTTTCATGAACTAGTAGGTATTTTTGTATAATTTTCCCACAAACTACACAAAAGCAGTAAAGTTTTCTTCCTTTCTATCCAACGTATTCATTTGTTCCATTTAAAAACAAATTTGTAAGTACGAACAAAAATTGAACAAGAAAAATGAAAGACAATAGGACTCGAATAAGACTGAGCCAGGGATAATTTCAACTCTTTCCTTTGCCTACAAAAAATATTTAAGCTGAAGCTTTAAAAATTTTTCTTTACTCAAAGAAAAACGTGAAGATGATCTGAAAAAACTTAATTCAAGTTTAGGTTGGCTTGATATGTGTAAACATTGCACTGATATTCACAATGTAAAAATTAGTGTGGACACTAGACAAGTATACAGATAAAAAGAGCACATATGTTAAAAATAATTTTTAATGCTGAAGAAACAAATCTATTTTAGAAAGGAGTGCTAAGAAATATTTTTAAAACAAGGAATGAAATCTTGATTATAGATCTAAAATGGGGAAAGATAGACATCTATATACTAAGGTAAAATGGTGAAAGAGATGTCAAACTTAGAGTACTAAGTATTAATTTATACCTGTGAATGCAAGAGCATTAAGCGTTAGTGTATATCCAAAAATGTTAAAATACAACCATGCCAAATATTTATCCAAGAAGGATTTTCCTAGATGATTAATTTTGATGATTTTTACCAGTAACTTAACGAAACCATCAAAAATATTCAAAAAGCGAAAAAAAATGTAATACACATGCAGTTTAAATTAGGGGAATGTTAAACGCCTTTGTATTTTTTATAGTCTGTCCAATTCTTTTTTTTATTAAGATTCAAACATCTTGTGGGTCGTTGATTCAACATAAGATTCTGAGTATGAGAATTTATAGTAAATCAACTTTTAGAATTTCTCATATCTTTCTTATAACTATTTTTCGAAATTTTTTTGGCATACTACCTTTACCTTACCTCTTAACTTACTAAAGTAAATAGACTACCGTTATTCCAGCATTTCAGTATAAAATTGCTGATTTAACACAAGAAATACGAAACCGTCAATTTGAACTGTATAACAAGTCAAATGTAAATCAAAATAGAAATGAGGCTAAAACTTAATAAGAAAATTTTGTGCAATAAAAAATTGTATATCATATTTAGAAAAATGTTGGGGAGAAATTGACGAATTGATAAATATAGGTAACACTTTTTTCGGTGTTTCTAGAAATTCTTACTTGGTGAACAGGAAGATTACACATGTCGCAAAAGAGGATGACGTTGCAGTTTGAGCATTCGCCATCATTGCAGATGCAGCAGACGGCATTTTCATCAATCAAAGCAGAAGAGGAGGGATCTTTGCTCGAAGACTTGCTCTCAAAAAAGGACTCGCGCTCCAGGAAATCCATGAGTTGTTCAAAGATGTTGGCCGTGATCACTCCTCCTAGGCCTTTGCGCTTGCGTTGCTTATTGATACGGTCGAGCCAGCAAATATCCTAAAGATAGAATGAAAGATGTTTTATTCTTTAGTCAATATAAATTATATATAAAAGCCTTCGGCATATATAAATATATATGGCGCCGTTCGAAAATACCCTCTTTTAAGTTAGTTAAGGAACAAATTTCCTTGTACAATTTTAAATAGAATTTAATGAAATTAACGAAAAAAATTTTTTAAATAAAAAAAATGTAAAAAAAAATTGTTTTGCCTTAAAAATATCTCTTAGACACAGATGTATCCTGAATGAAAGAAAGGAGAGAAAAACTAAATTTTTGATACATACATAAAATAATTAAGATAATATTCGTTGTTATAAATAGAAAAGCTTGAGTCAAATAATTTGTTTAGGCTTTGTTTTGAGATAATGAATAACTTTATTGCTCATAACTAACTCATTGATAAATATTAACTGTGTAATGATTTGTACTGCTAAACAGAACTAATTAAAAAAATGGAAGTGTACAGCGTGAACTCACAAACAAAAAGTTGAATCCTTTCTGATCTTGAGATATAGTTATACAAAAATGTTCCTTTATTTTTGCCTATACAGAGGTTTGCGTGCCATTGTAAATTTGTCTGCGTGCCATATGTTGCCGACCCCTGGTATATGGATTTGAGCGTATAGATAGACTATGGATGTATCGATTAATTGGAATCTGCATTGATAAAATCTAATGATGGTGATCGGTGAAAATTAACATTAGCCGGTTAATTAAGCTCACTAATTCACTGTACAAAAAATAACGGGTCTATTCGTTTATGGATCTTTTTCCAATTTTATACAATTTTACAAGAAAATCTTAGACTAATAAGTATATATGTATTTTGCCATTAAATAATAAAAAAATTATATTCTGTAATTAACTAAGATTATAAGTTAAGATTAATTATATTCAGTTATTAATTAATAGGGGGTAACGTATTCACTCGGAAGCTCCAAAAGTCGGAGAAAAAGTAATGTTTTTAATATTTAAAATTTTTAATTCTAAGTAACTATTAATAAATATTATAATGAATTCATATTAATTAGTCAATTTTTATTATTGCTATTACAATCTCTATTGAATAAACTATGCTACTTTGTCAATTTATACGCTGTTTACAATTTTTAAAGGTAATTTTTAAGTGAGTTATATATAAACATTGTCAAAACTAATTGTAAATAAATAGGCATCGAAACCGGCCAAAATTTTGGAATCGGTACACCCCTAGTGTAGACACTATGTAATAAAACTTTTGCAATTGGAAAATTTTAATCTCCAAAATACTCGATTTTTTCTTGTTTTCAGAAATGGACAAGCGTATGCAAGGTTGAAGATCAATCTGATGTACATAAAAGAAGAGAACGCTTGGAGATAGCTTGCATTACCTCCTCATCCATGTCGTATTCTCGGTCAATTTCTTCACTACACTTCTCAACGTGTCGGTAGTAGTGACTTGTAGGCAACTTCTCTTTGCTCTCGCTATGAGCATCGTAGGACTCGAGAATTGCGAAATTTTTGGTATTCACTTTCTTTGGATCACTACTTCGGAAGGAAGCGCGGTTTCCTTCTTTTGAGTTAAAAACTTTGGGATTTGATGAAGAGATGAAGTTCGCTCCATCAACAACGTCAAGAGTTGGAATGTTCGATTTCGTGTCAAAGCCATCACAACTATTGTGAAAACAAACAGAAAAAAGATTACTGCCTACTCTATCTAAGAATTTAGTTTGAAGTATCATATACTATTCACACAATTTCACATTATGCATTTTTTTCTCCTTAAATTTCATGTTTTCATCATGACTAATTTATATGAGTGAAATGGCGCATTATCCGAAACTCCATAACAGCCAGTATGAACTATATGGTATATAGTTTCATCAGTATTTATGCATATTTATTTCCATATTTAACCAAGAACACACAAAAAATCTGCTTTTGTTCTCATAATAAAAGGTAAATTGAATTATGGTTTAAATGAGCAACACTTGAGTAAAGTTATCAGTGATTAGTAAAAATAAGTTCTTGCTTAAAAATTTAATAATGAATAAGAGTGTTTAGGCGAATAAAAATGACTGTAGATTTAAAGAAGCTGAATTAACCCATTTACGGCCAATGTTCCTATTTTGGAACATAAGTATAATTTCATCTTCGTCTGCTTTTTTCAATGACTGTGAATATAAATCGTCTGCGTTTTTTAGAAATCGTCTGCTTTTCTTGGCCTTAACCCATTGAGTACCATAGAAATCAGAGGATATTTAAAAAAAGCAGACGATTTATACTTATGTTCCCAAATGGGAACATTGGGGCTTAATGGGTTAACCAGCTACCATGATTATTTGATACATGCAATGCTAATGTTAAAAAAGTGTTTAGAAAAAAAGACTTTGGTAGAGATGATCGTTAAAACAGGTTTGCGTGTATTTGGTAAAAATTCTTAAATTTGACTTACGCATCATAAATTAGCTGTATTTTGTGCATTCAAACAATGAAATAGGTTTGATCTAGAAAGAATACGGATAACATTTGGCATGTAGATAGAAAATAATTGGCATTCTTGCATGGAGCAATTTGAAGTACGAGATTGAACACACACAAAAAACTCAACGATGCCTCCTATGTAAACTACCTCAACAAAGAAAAATAGAACAAAAGGATTCACAGTTTTTGAGTAGGAAATAAGATTTAACATCCATCAATACTTCGCAAAGCACTAGAGAAGAAAATGCCTGCCTCCGATCGATTCTTTTAAGTTTGTTTCAAAACTGACCTTGAATTTTTTTGATCTCGCCTTCATTTCTACTTTTGTTTCAAAGTGTAAGAGCGAAAGGAATGATTGTCATCGCTGGTGACTAAAGAGAAGGAGGTATAGTGCGCTCGTTAGAGAAAGCAAAATTGATCGCGATTAATAAAGAAGAGAAAATGTTGAGTAAGAGAAAAGTGTTATTGCGCGTCTTTTTTTAATTAAAATTAAGGCAGAAAAAATCATTCTCACTTCATCAATTATTATTTTTGTTCTTACGTGATTTTTTGATAAGCAAAATGCATGCATATTGACTTTCAAAAATTTGAAATAAGAAAAATGTTAAAGACCGCAATGCTACAAACATAACATGATATAAAAATTGTACAAATCGAGAAAAGACAAGACATAATAGAAAGAGAATTTGGATATGCCTTTCAACAAAAACGCGTGTCAATCATTTGACCTTGAAAAATAAAACAAGATTATTGGTAAGAGATTATGGTTTATTTTTCAAAATTTCATGAAATGAAGCCAAAAAATAAAAAAAGGTATAATAAAGATGATGACCCAAAAATTATATTAGTACTTCAGGAGAGATGATGATAAATTAAGGTTTTTGAGGCAAACTTACTTGAGAATTTATACTTCGAATCATCACGAACGGATAAACGACTAATTTGCATGCAAATAACATTCATTCATCTAACAAACACTTTCAAAATCAATAATGTAAAAGGGAGGGAATAAAATTAAATACACCGGCAATTTCAAATATCTTGGGTAATAGATAACGCATTTCATTGAAAATGGGCCTAGCCTCGAAAGAGCTATGAAAAGATAGAGATGATGAAGAAAAGTGTTTGGTCTCAAAAGAACGTCGTGGAAGGGTTAGGAAGTATCTCATTTTTTTCAACCATTTTTTCAAATTGTTAATATTGGCAACAATGTGTATTAAAAAGGATTTATATAAACGAAGACAATTCATATTTTTGTAAAGTCGACAATTGTTAACCGAACAAGATCTTGAAATAAGTATGTCATCGCAAATTTGGAAAAAAATAAAGTATTCGAAGAAAAAATGAACGGCAAACCAGGGTTGCAGAGACAGAGACGGTATATAATAACATTTAGGTTAGGTATTTTAAAAAAATGAAAAAATAGGTTTAATTTTTCTAAGTATATGGAGTAGCTCTTCTTGAGCTGAAGTGGGAAGTAAGAGTAGCTTTGCATATTTTTAATTTTTTAGCCTTTGGAGGCGAAGTCAGAATCCTATTTTCCCTCGACTTCGCATCCTTGGATATCACTACGCCAGTGGTTCCCAACCGGCGGTCCATGGACCCATAGGGGTCCATAGAAGAATTTCAAGGGGTCCATGGAAATTCTACTTCAAACTACTTATGCTGAATCTCCTTTAATATACTTCTATTTTCCAAATCAATACAAATATATATATTTAGAGCTTTTTTAAATAAATATTTTCTTCCCTTTTTTAAAGTTTCATATTTTGAATCTTTATATATCCTTTTTATTAGTTACAATATTTTTGAATAATTTATATTTTAATTGGAAAAAATTTTTATGTCAGGCTTTACGCTTTCTCTGATTTCATATGAATAAGCATACGATTTAATCAGATGACTAGAATTATTTTTTGCATAAAAATCTTTGATTAATTTTGTTGGCTTAAACTTTCAGTTGTAGGGGTCCACAGGTAAAAAAGTGACTGGAAAAGGGGGAACGGGATAAAAAAGGTTGAGAACCACTGCACTACGCTCTAAGTCTTCTAAGGTAATAAGAGCAAAGGCTCTTTTTCAAGCAAATAAATTCAAATTATTATCGTTATTGATAAAAGCATCTCCTTATGTATATACACGTGTTTATCAGTTTAAAGTTTTAAAAAGATTTATTATGCTTCTTTAGATTTGATCCTACTCCTACTTCCAACTACTGATTGAAGATCATTTTCTAACTATGAAATTTAGTGCATGTTAGGGATAGTGATTTGGGGGAAACAGAATATCCTGCTGATTCTCAAAGCTTGATTCAGATGGGTAATAAAAAATGCTAGCCAATCATTAGCCTGCCCAATCATTAACATTAATTTTTTTAAATTAGCCTTTAAAACAAACAAATTTAGTAAATCATTTCAGCTTTTTAGATTAGAAGTAATAAAAGTTGAGATAAATCTTAAGCTTTTGGACAAAGAATCAAAAGTAGTTTGCCAGAGGGTTATTCTTACTATTTAAGAAATGGAAAATACTCGTTAACTTGGAAAAATTAAGCATAATGAAATCCAGATAAAATCAAAGAAGGAAGTACGCTAAAAATTCAGATACAAACTGAAATCCTTATCGTTGTTGCTATTAAAATTAATACCGTGCAACAATTAAATACGTCTGGAAGGTATATCATTTCTTATGTTCCAGTGATATGTAATATTGACATACATTGACAATTATAGTTTATTGATTTCGGAAATTTGAAATATAATTCTGTTTGAAAAAGTTATCCTTTTAGAATTTCTGATATAGCAAAAGGGCAAGATTACAAGATATGTGCAGTCAATGCATCAATAGCACACATGTATTGATGTATCAAAGGATTGCGTCGCTTTGAAATTACCCCAAAAATGTCCTATTTCTGTTTAATCAGATTTTAGTTTACATTTTATGAGCACCATAAAGCAATCATTTTACAAAAAAATGGAAATTTGATATATTATGGAAAGTACAAAAGTATTAGGTAAATAATTTTATAAATGTTTTAATGGGTTTCAAATTTTTTAGCAAGCGCTAAAGCAATGAATATAGTCATAATAAGACTATGGGTTGTAAAATCGCTCTTCTTGAAAGTGTGGGTAAACAAAATCAAGACTATTAAATTTCAGCACACTGCACCAAGCATCCAACTATGCAAAACAAACACACAACTTCACATGCACAGAAGTAACAATTGGCCAGACATGGGGGATTTGGGTCACAACCTAGAGGAGATAGGAGCAAACGACGAGGCGGAAGTGGTTTTGACCAATGATGTGTTGACAAAATACGATTTGAGAAGGGCAAAGACCAAAAACAAGCTGATAATTAAATTATATAGTATCCTAGATGATTGAATGAACCCTTTGGAAGCAAACAGCTGTGTGACAAGAAATGAAAACGCCTGTTTTGAATATATAAAATTCAATTGGGAAGGAAAGGAGACGTTTAGAATTCAAAATTCTGGTCCTAAAAGCGTTAACTCATTTGATCATAGAAACAGCAGACGGCATTAAAACAACTTAAAAATCACGAAATCATCTGCATCTTAGCATAAAGCGCTTTTCTGGCACAATAATATATGTCGTAATAAAGGTACTAATGGTAATGGTACCGTAGGGTGTTTTCATCGAAAAGGCACAATTGCGCCGCTTGTATCGAACTATGAGGAAAGCAAGCTTGATGTAGGATCGAACCCAAGACCTTGAGTTATCGAATCCAGCCTCTAACCAATCATACTCACGCCCCTAGTATAGGCACAATATTAAATAGTTGGAAATGTTTTGAAGAATTTGTTTCTACAAGAGAAAAAGATGCAGCTACATCTAAAGAAATTTCGAGCGAAAATAAACGAGAGTTGGGAATATATTTGACCGAAGCATTGCTGCCAGGAAAGAAAAATCCTCTAAAATGTTGGAAAATGAATATAAAATTTCAACAAATTTAAATAAGTTTTTTAAGTACACCACCAAGTTCTGCCACTTTTGAACGTCTTTTTAGTTCAAAAAGTTCAATTTAGATGGAAAATCGTGATCAACTGAAGAAATCATGAAAAAAAAGTTAATTATGTGTATTGTTCAATCTAATATCGGGACGGATATCCCGTTAATCTGATCGGATCTCCAAATCAGGCTTTTTTCAAATGCTCAATTTCCGCTAACCGAATTTATTGCTGTTCGGTACATACATAATTTATATACATAAAGTTGTCATCAACTAACAAAGTAGTTTCAGAAATCATGTATCCGAACAACCTTTTTGTAAGTATGGATCAAATATCTCTAATTACAGGTAGTTTGTCTGTCAGTTTTACTTCTCTTCTCTCATCTATTTCAAATATTAAAGCATAAACCAGATTTAATCTCGCTAATCCGTTATATAGTTTCTAAAATAACCTATCATCACATGGCAATAAATATTTAAGCAAAGGCATATTTTCACGATCAGGAGTATTTCCATATATGTATAGAGTAAAATTCACTCAGTTCAAATGAAAACTTTTAATAAAACTCTGAATATTTAAAAAAAGATTAAAAGTAGTCCTTGAATAAGAACATCATCGAAATTTTCTCAATCATTGATCTTTCAAATTTTTTGTATAAACATCTATAAGATAAAGAAACATTTCAAATCTTACTACCTCCCCATTTTCTAAGTTTTTCTTTCGCTAAAAGCACGATCTTTTTCTACAAAAAGTATTAATGTCCGATCTCATTTTTAGAAGATGCTGATAGTGATACCTAAAACTGCCACCACCGATGTCGAGCTTTTGGAAATTTTCAAGAAATTTTCAAACTTTTCAGTTGATGCCGATTAGAAAAATATAGGCATTTGATTCATCGGTATATCACCAATAGAAAGTCAAGCAATTCTTAATAAAAAAGGTTGCTCTTTGGCTTTTTAAATTTTCAGAGCATAGTTAATAAGGAAATTATAAAAATCAACCAGTTGAAGAAGAGTATGAAAAAAATCGTTTAACGTCTTTCTTCTCGAATCCATAGGTAAGACGTGCCTCTGACACATACACATATACAAATTTGAAGGACTTTTTTAAAGTGTTCATTTCATGACCGTATGGCCTTCTCGACGTCAACCAGATGACATCACAACAACAAGATATTCTATTTCGGGTTCGAACCCGAGAACTTTGAAATGAAATATATGATATACTTATCTATGGAGATGAGAACATAGCATGGTTTCAATTGAAAGAAAACAAAGTCAGTATCATGGATAGGGGAGAGATATAAAATAACGTTAAAATTAAAAGCCCCAATCTACCACGCCCCCTTCCTGCCCATCCCACCCGCCTCAATCGACGAAGCTATGTTTATCTCTAATTGGTTATATTTAAATATTGATTAAAATTTGGAATGTATTTTTGATTGAAATTATTCATCAAGAAATGAAAAAGATTTATATCTGGTGTTTTCTATATTCAAAGGACACGTTTCTTCATATTCTCGCACTTCGATCCTTTTTGTTATATCAATGTGATGGACATTTTTTTTGGAAATAAAAATCATAAAGAATTTTTAAATGAAATGTTTTCTTTATAACAGGTAGCTATATTCTTTTGTCTATAAATGGAAATTCTTTGTGAAAGTTTACAAATGAAATGAATCTTTTGAACTTTCCCTGAATAAATACTCCCCTATTTTAACTATGAATGATGTTGAAGGCGGGAATTTTTTTGTAATATTCTTAAAAGTACTTCATTTTTAAACATCTTTCCCACCCTTCCCTCACCATGTAAGGTTCCATAACACAATTAGACAGCTCTCTTCTCCCTTATAGCGTGTCTTCTAGATGAAGAGCTAATGAGCAAAAAAAAATAACATGTACCTCAAGTTACTCCAATGATTAAACTAACGAAGTCTTATCATGGCATTTTAAATATTAGAAATAAAAAATCCATTTATTTTAAAATATGAAAACTTTTCATATCTTCAAATAGAATGAGGGCATTTAAAAATAAATAATTCCACTCAAATTAAACTAAAAACATATTATCTAAAGAAACATTATAAAAAAGGTAAAATACCCTAAACTTGAATCGAAATCGGAGATATTTGTAGGCAAAGAGTCTTTTTTATTTGTTGTAATTGAAGCTTGATTTTTTATATCAAATTTAATGTGCATCAACTCTGAGGTCTCAATTCTATATAACCTTTCTTGAAGTTCAATTTGTACAGTTTTCTGAGCTTGTGCAAATGTCAACGGCTCAAAAATAGGTTGAGTTGATTTTATAAAAGGAAGACTGGAAAACTTTTTAGAAGAGTAGGAAGTCTTTTTGGCTTTAGAATTTTGTTTTTTGTAGTAATGTTGTGAGCGAAACAACTTGGCTTTTCCTTTCTTTTTACGTTTTTTATGAAGATGATTAAACATACTTTAAACTTTACTTCACCATTTTTATGAATAAAGAAAAATATTATTTCAAAATATAAAAAAGGATTATATTAAAGAATAAAAAGGTAGAATTGATAAGAATCAGAAATTAAATATTTCTGTTAAAGAAAAATTAAAACAATTACAATAAATAAGTAGAATAAAAAGTTCAAATTTAAAAATAAGTATCGTTTGCAAATAGAAATATAAATACTCTAAATATTTAAGGACAAATTTATCGCTTTAGCAAAACACCTGTACAAGTAAAGAAGTAGGAATTTAAAAAGAAGATAATTTTTGCATAAAACAGAAATAAAAATATTTTTAAATCAAAATTTCTACCAAATTAAAAAAAATTAATTTAAAATATATTAATAATGAAAACAAGGTATTAATGAATAATTTATCAAAAATAATAGCTATTTATAATATGAAACTGAAATAATTTAAAAAGAATTTTTTTAAACAGAATAAAACAGAATTTTATTTATACATTTCAGTATCTAAGATGATGTTAATTGCCTTGCTATCGAGACTTGCTTTTAATTTCTTATTACTGGAATTTTTAAGAAAAACATTAAAATCATATTTTTTTAATGTCTTTTTAATAAGATAGCGTTGAAATAATATTTGATGATCCTTTTTTTCCTTTATTAAATTTCAAACTTTAAACTGTTATTTTTTTAAAATATCTAATAGCTACATCAAACGATTATAATATTCTTCATCTAATTAAGAAGAAAGAAAGAGAATTTATTGATCTTTACAATAAATAAACATGAACAAATTAATATGAGATAAAAAAAAGTAGAAAATATAATCATTTTTTTATAATATTTTACTTAGACACTTCAAGTTTGTACAATAATTTGCAAATTTTGAAATTATACCGAAATCATATCTTTCATTGATAGAATACTTTAAAAAACGAAATAAGTTATGAATCATAAGATTGAGATTTTTCACTACTTAGATTCCAACTTTCATTTTATACATATCTTTTACATTTTATAAATTGTGTTCTTTGAATATAAGATGACTGAACTTATTCAAAACAAAAATAATTCGAATAAGTTTAACTTGAATATCATAAAGATTAATGTGGCCATAATTGATCAAACTATAACCTATGTAGGGATGGAAGATAATTTTGTAAAGTAAGATTTTTATATTCAAAGGATATATTTATTTAGTAAACTTTATGATTCCTAAAGCACATAGCCAAATATATTCATTCTAATCAAAAAGGACTTACATATCAAAACATATCTAGTCTTTTACTAATAATACTAAAGAAACATATACTTTAGGAAACAAATTTAAAAAAAAGATATTCTATATTAAAATTAAAATATTAAAATAGACTAAGAAGAACTTAAACTAATTCAAGTGTGAAAAACAAAAGAGGATAGAATTGTCAAAAACGGTGACTATTTGGTTGGCGATATCATTTCTTTTATAAATATATTTTTTAATTTTTATGCATTTTTTTATTCTCTTTTGAAAATCGAATAAAAAAATGAAAATGTAAATAAAAAACTTCTATAAAACTAGACAAATCTAAATTAAAGTCGAAATTTTTGTATAAATAATCAAGAATTTTTGATTGTCACAAATGATATCATAAACACATGGATTAATTATCTATCTAAAATAAAATAGTCTATACCATAATCTATTTTCATATCAAATGGAGTAACAAACCAATTTGGGATATGCATATTTTCTAAGTTTTTGAAACGTGTTTCGAAATCTTCACTTAATTTATCAAGATGCTTAATATATATCCCAGAATCACAGTCTTGTTTTCAGATTCTTTTAGTTTTTCCACGTTTGGAAAATATTTGAAGTCTTTACGTTCTAGTGAATATTTAAATAGCTCTCTTTTTGTTTGAAAGCCATTTATGATTGTTCGAGCTTGAATAATAATAACACCTTTTTTTCTAAACGCTTTTATACTTAATTAAATTTTGAATATATATCTGTCAAGTAGAATAGATGGTTTTTAAAGAGCTTTAACTCGTCACATAGTGATATATTCATATTCGATAGAATCTCTGCAAATGAGTCGTATAAGTCAACAACTATCACCTCTTGACAAGCATCTTATCTCGATGTGGATAAGCAATTGATTGAAAGTTTCATCATTTGATTCAATTAACTTTGCAAACATTCGAGAATTTAGAGAATGAGCTTTAATTTTGTAAATTGTCCTAATGCACACTTTTACGGCATCATGTAGTTCACTACCAAGTTTTTTCGCTACAAGATGCTGCTTGTGATAAACAATAGACTCCTTCTACATGAGAAAGGCAAAAGATCTTTTGTAATCGCCTATCATAGTTGGTGCACCGTCAGTAGCTACTGCAGTAATATTCTAGGGAATTGGGTGCTTTTTCTAATAATAATCCTCTAAACATAAGAAAATTTTCTCACCTTTAGAATCAGTTTTAAGAAAACTAGCAAATAGAAACTCATCAACAATATGTTTCACGGATGGACTATCAATACTAATATAAGCTATGAGAATATTTGAACTTCCAAAAGTTATTTCATCAAGTTGAAAAGCAAACTTGCTATATTGTAGCTCCAAGGCTATAGTTCTTTTCACATCATTGGGCATTTCGTCAATGAGTCGTCGAACAGAATTTGCAGTTAACGATATGCATGTTAGAACCTGGTGAGAGTCTTTATTCAAAACATTTTCGATAGAATCTTTTATAGCTTATAATATAATCTCTTCACCAATAATGTACGGTTTCCTTTTCCTTGTTATATTAAGAGAAATGTTCTATGATTTCCTGAATCGTATTTGACTATAAGCACTAGCATATGATATCAAAAATTTATTTAAATTTGGTTGAGCTTTGAGTTTCTTATTAAGCATTTTAAAGTATTCGAGATACTTGTTTTTCTTATTAGATTTGATCCTTTCCAAGTGGTCTTTCATTTTAGTATCATTCTAAGTGTCTTTTTGCATAATAGGCACATAGGGATTGTGTCAGTAAAAACGATGATATAAAACCCTATTTCATTCCTGACAATTTGGCAAAGCTTCGGAAGCATTATATATGGCACTGCCCCTTGTCAAGATATTTAGATTTAATTGTAAGTTGAATTTAAATTGGCAAATTTAGTTAATTTGTGGTTATTAAAGCTTCCCATAATCTATTTTTTCCGTGTTGTTATTAACGCGTATAGTATACAATAAAAGCTATTTCCCTCATATTAAGTCGAAATATGTCTTATGATACGTCAAAAATTTCCAATTTTTATACTGAATTTGAATATGCAAGGTATTTTTTGATAAATATATTCATTAAAAATTCAGTTAATCCACACCTATTTAATACTAATTTGGACATCGATTATTGATTAAAACGTTGTCTGCAAAAATTCCAAAATCAAAAGACCACTTTTTCATTGTAGCTATAATACTTATGGTTAATTAATGCGTATTTGAGATTTTATTCATATTAGCTCATCTCTAAAACCACACATTATGTAAAAGATTAGAACTTGCTTTTATCTACCATTTTAGCTATAATTATTGCTCGGTAAGCAATACAAAGATCCAAACGTTAAAATGAACTATTTCATTCATATTAAGTCAAATCATGACGTGTAACACATCAAATGTTGCAAATTTTATACATAATTTGAATATGCAATATATTTTTTAATATTTATTGATTAAATGTTAAGTAAATCTAATCCTTAATTCAATATAATTTCAACATTTTTGTTGATAATATCTTTGTTTTGAATAATTTTAAAATTAAAAATCCAATTTTTACTATACTATTTTGATATGTTATAAAACAATCGGCTTACTATTATTAAAATACGAAATAATAATGTCTAGAAGAATTGATATATTTTATACAAATTAAGCAAAATCACATGGTTTTTTTAATCTCTCTATATTAAATGATATTTAATCATTTAATATTATATACATAACCTTCTAGAAAAGGATGAATGTTTAGAGGCATCTAGGTGATACTCATAATTTTATGCAGTTTGATTAGAAGGAGGTTAATTTTTATCTTTTTCTTTTTAATATTGAATAACATTTCAATTGATGTTAGCAGAATGTTACGTATTTGAAAGTTGCGATATAAAAAAACAAAGTAGGGTTTTCTCATTATTTTAAATTTTTTACTGAAAACAGCTAATTTTTTTAATCAAAAATTCTCAGTATATTTTTGTACTTTTTAAAAAAAAATAAATAGAAAAATAATAATCTTCATGGATTCAAACTGAGTATTATGTATTTAAATAATTGTTATATAAAAATGAAGGCAGCATATATTTTAAAAAAAAAAGGATGGTAATAAATTCTAAAATTCATAAAAAAAAAAAGATAAATTTTTAAAACATTAATATTTTAAATATAATTTTTTGCGCTAAATTAAAAAAAAAATTTTTTTTGGTTATTTTTTCTACAAAATTTGTTGAATAAAACAAATAGGAAACAATTATAAAAAGTAAAAAATATAATAATGAAAAATCGTTTTTGCCTCCCTACATAAGCAAAAAAGTACTTTAAAAAACGCCTTACTTCAGAATTATTACAACTTTTATTTGACCTTTTCCTAATATATAAATACATCCATATGATTTTCAACTACTTTATGGACACGTGCAAATGTGTCAATAATAATTAATCTTGTCAAATTTGTAGGGTACTGTTCATATACAGGATGTGGTCTTTCTTTTACTTCATATAATAAATTTCGTAAACATTGTTCTCGGAAACATACGCAGCATACAGATAACGCACATTCTGATGACATTCGTATTTTTGCTGATGGTTTTCATACATAAAAATTAAAAAGGATCTCACCCTAAACTTAAATCAGTACTTTTTTGTTGAATTTGAAAGCGAAACTTAATTTTAGTCGATTATGCATTAATAGAGTAATGACGTTTATCTAAACATTATTTGAAGGCTATTTTTTTGATTGCAATAAATTAATTAATTATTTCGACTTAACACATTATCAATTGAGTCAAACTAGAAAGTTAATTGATCGAAAATTTTTTGATTTATTTGAGACCGAATATCTTCAAAATATGACTTTAAGGAACTCTTTTCATTGATGGAACCTGAATCAATAGAACTTCGAATTAAAACTCGAAAAGTAAATAAAATTAATAAAAATAGTCCACTTAAAATATTAGGACATTATGTTCCGTTTTTGAGACAATTAGAGAATTTTTTCTTGCAATTTCTATATAATATATAATGTATCTTCTTATGGTTATAAGATGTTTGCTATTTTTGATGTAATGTATTTTGATCCCTTATTAATGATATGAAAGTAAACACACTTTATTTTGCTTTGTACGATGATGAATTTGAAGTAGTGAATCCATAGGAACACACCGAAAAAAACACAAACCATCTGTATTTTATTGGTTACTTATGAATTTACCTTCAGGTCCAGGGTATAGATATTAAACAAAGGCTCCCCAGTTATTGACATTGGCTAAATCGAAGAATGCTAAAAAATTGTTAGGAGATACTTTAGCTGCAAATTTTATAGGGGGGTTTAAAGAGGGTGTAAGTTTTGCAACAAATCCATGTAGAACATGTGAAATAGAGCATTTAGAACTTTAGACTGTACAGTCTATCAACAAAATAAAGCTTCGAGATAAAAAAGAGCATAGGGTCAGGTGTGAAATATTAGAAAATGATAAAAATAAAAAATTCTGCTCTCAGAAATATGGCAACACTCATAGAAATTCTTTATGTGAGTTTTCATATTTTCATTCAACCAAAGATATTCGCTATGATCTCATGAATATTTTACTTGAGGAAGTTGTACCGCTTGAAATTAAACTAATGCTGAATGAGTTTGTTTATAATAAAAAGTACTTTTCTTTGGAAAAATTCAATTGTTTATTAGGAAATTTTCTATTTTATTTTCGTCAAAAGAACGATAAACCTTCATCTTTAGAAAAGAAACATTAAGGTTTACAAAACAGAAACAAAAAATTTTATGATTGTACTACCTTTTTTAATTTGTGAAAACATTCCTGAAGTTGATAAAAATTGGATTAACTATTTTATGGCTTCTGATGGCAGGTAATATATCATTATAAAGATAACAATGCAATAACAATGTGATGTTGAACAATGCTGGTTTTTGTTGGGATTAAATGTTCTTCAATATTGTTTTGTTTTTCATATATAAATCTACAATACAAATATTAAACATTAACATAACTAATTAAGTATATTAAATATAATTATGTATTTTATTTCTAAAACAAAACAAAAATGCACAGTTTTTTATTCTTGTATATGGAAACTTTGGCAAACGCTGCACAGCAAATCAACTTTAAAACCTCATCACAAAAAGTTAAAGAGATTTTGAAAGATTTGAAATTTCCTTCCTATATTTTATTATCAATAAAGTATTTCTCCTTTTTCAGAGTATATTGTTTCATTTACATTAAGATAACGATATTGACGGAATAGTTATAATGAACTTACAAGAAGAAGTTGAGAAAATCGTTGGTAATAAGCTCGGTCCTTTGATAAAATTAAATCTTTTGATTTCTATGGTGAGAAAAAATATGAACTTTGTTAGAGAGTGCTCTACCCTAACAAACTCTACTGATGAAAGTCTTCTAGATAATACAAACTCAACGCTGACATTACCCAATCACTAATAAAAAAATGTTTGTGCATTCAAGCTTCCAATATATTCACAATTAATTCAGAATCTGGTAAAAGAAGATATTTTGAAAGAATTCAATAAACTTATTGAGGAAACCGCTTTTCATGTTCTTTCACTTGAAGAGTTCCGCAGAAAAGACGACTATTATATGCTTGGTGAAGCGGTATATAACCTTTACACTTGTAATAGTTTTCCCTATGGAAAAAAAGATTGGTTAAAAATGTAATTATCTAATCACTTTTGTTTTTTACTTTTTTGAGTTTTTTCATGACAAAACTTTCTCAAAAGGTTAGAAATCTAAGATGGAAAAGGAAACGCAACCAAGAAAGCTTTAACAAACCAACCAAAAAAACGTCGAGATCTTTCTTGAATTTTAACCCTAAGGGCATGGAAAGTAACATAATATTTTTTTTAATTTTAAAAAATTCCATTATAGAAGAAAGAATTTTGGCAACACTCACCGAAGTTGAAGCCTTAGAGATGTTGAAAAATGAAAGTCAAGATACAGCTAAACTTTTTTAGCGATGGAATCAACATGTTGGATGAGAAGAAAGGAAATTGAAAATATGGTTGCTGCTACCATCCACGTTATAATCCAACATATTGATTATTTGAAAAATATTTATAATGTAATTTTAATTAGGATGAATATGTTTACCTCACTCTTAAGCTTTTTTTAGATCGAAAGAGAGTTTTTTTTTATATAAAATCCGAACTTGACTGGAATTCAATTAACCCATATGAACTCAATTTTTTTAGAAAGGTCCTGAATTTTTGTTATAACAACTTAATTTTTTTTGAAAATAACATAAAATCCCAAATGGATGAAAAAAATTGATTTGGATGCTAAAATGAAGTGTCACCTATAGATGACACTGGGAATGAGAAAAGAAAAAAATATATTTGTAAAAAATGCTATTTTATCAATTGTGAAAAGCAGTGAAACATTTTAAAGGCAATGTTACATTTAACACATTTATGCTTGGCGCTTTGAACATGGCAGTAAGCACATTTGTATTTTTCTTTACTGACAATAAAATGACTTATCTGATCCTTTTTGATTTCTTTCCCAATTTTTTTGTTGAAAGATAACCGTTCTTTCTTTTGAATCTTGAAGCTTTTTCTAAAGGATTGAAGGTATATTTGAACACCTGTTCGAGTAAAACAAAGAAAACTTCTTTTATCTTCTTTGCTTCTAACTTTTTGTAGAGTTAAACATAGAAGATTGGAACAAAAAAAAAGCTAAAGGAAAGCACCGCTTTTTAGATCTAATGCTGGGACGATTGCAGGATAATGCATGATTTTGCAAATCTGTTCCACCCATGCCTCTATTATAATAGTTGATGATAGCAGCTGGAACGTTAATATCTCATTTTTCTATCTTTTTTGCTTCAACGTCTTTTTTTCTCTAAAGGATTAACGCCAACGCAGTTTGACCCAATTGTTACTTGCCCATTATCCTTCCATCTCACAATCACTATTTCGTTTTTTCCTGATGTGCACTATAATTGAAAATATCCTCTTTGAGCTGTTTTCATTGTCTTCGTGGGATAATTTGCAAGTCTATCAGAACGAAAAGTGCCTGTTACAAAAAAGCTTTTCAAAGATAATTCTTCAAAAAGCTTCAAAGATGTAAAATAATCATATATGGTACGTCTGGTTTTTTGGAAGTCTGACTAAAAAATCATTCATTCAGCTCCTACACGAACATTTTTTTTATAAACGTTACTTTGCTCATTTGACCCTTGGTAAATTTTGAAAGTGATAAGATATTCGTCAGAAGAGTTCATGCACCATACCTTATATCCAAACCTGATAGGTTTTTAACGCATTGCCTCTTTTATTTGATATCCATACTTTCCAAATTACGGCACCAATGCTTCGTCAATGTCAACTTCTTTTACGTTTGGACGATTTTCAATGAATTTTTTATTCAAAATTTCAATAATTGGACGTATTTTCGTGCATTTATCGTTTGGATCACTCAGATCAGGATCATAAAAGTAAATATACTTGATATTTCATCGAATCTGTTTTTAGACATTGCGCTTGTGGTGGCTATATGGTGCGTGTCAGTTGCAAGTTCCCAAAAAGTTTTTACTGCTTCTACACTTGAAGTATCCACTGAGAAATATAATTAAAAAAAATTTTGAGATCATGATTTGAAAAGTTGAAACCAAAATCAAATTTCTTTCTTGCATACTTTATACTGACTGAACTTGCAAATTTCGTTCCGAATATCGTTTAAGAAAAAAAATACTTCAACAGCTTCAATACACGATAAAGCATCTTCATAAGTGTCATCAAAACTATTATTCATGAAACTTTAAATAAACTCTTTTTGATGTCTTTTTCTTGCCAGTTGTATGCCTTTTTTATTATTATTTTGGCTTGTTGATTCAGTGAAATTTCAAATCTCAGTGTAGCCTAAAGATTACAGCCGTGATTATAATCATTGATAAACTCTGCTTCTAATGAGTGAGCAAAATTATGTTGCTTCAGTGCAACAATCAAATCCATCTTTTGTGAGTTTATAATCAGAATTGTATTGTATGTATTTATGTCGATATAAATTGATGTTATAAAAGGCGTGTGCAAAAAATGCTTATTTTGTATACTTTCAAAAATTTTTTCAGTGTTTATGCGTTATGAAATAAAATAATATTATCAAATAATGGAATTAGAATGACTTTCATGATGTCCTCAAAACATGGAAACATGTATTTTTTGAATAAAAAAATTTTTTAAGTCCAAATTGGTGAAAAAGTGTCACCTATAGGTGAGGTTAAGAACTCGAACTTGTGTTTTCAGATATCATCACCATCATCATCATCATCATCATCATCATCATCATCATCATCATCATCATCATCATCATCATCATCATCATCATCATCATCATCATCATCATCATCATCATCATCATCATCATCATCATCATCATCATCATCATCATCATCATCATCATCATCATCATCATCATCATCATCATCATCATCATCATCATCATCATCATCATCATCATCATCATCATCATCATCATCATCATCATCATCATCATCATCATCATCATCATCATCATCATCATCATCATCATCATCATCATCATCATCATCATCATCATCATCATCATCATCATCATCATCATCATCATCATCATCATCATCATCATCATCATCATCATCATCATCATCATCATCATCATCATCATCATCATCATCATCATCATCATCATCATCATCATCATCATCATCATCATCATCATCATCATCATCATCATCATCATCATCATCATCATCATCATCATCATCATCATCATCATCATCATCATCATCATCATCATCATCATCATCATCATCATCATCATCATCATCATCATCATCATCATCATCATCATCATCATCATCATCATCATCATCATCATCATCATCATCATCATCATCATCATCATCATCATCATCATCATCATCATCATCATCATCATCATCATCATCATCATCATCATCATCATCATCATCATCATCATCATCATCATCATCATCATCATCATCATCATCATCATCATCATCATCATCATCATCATCATCATCATCATCATCATCATCATCATCATCATCATCATCATCATCATCATCATCATCATCATCATCATCATCATCATCATCATCATCATCATCATCATCATCATCATCATCATCATCATCATCATCATCATATCATCATCATCATCATCATCATCATATCATCATCATCATCATCATCATCATCATCATCATCATCATCATCATCATCATCATCATCATCATCATCATCATCATCATCATCATCATCATCATCATCATCATCATCATCATCATCATCATCATCATCATCATCATCATCATCATCATCATCATCATCATCATCATCATCATCATCATCATCATCATCATCATCATCATCATCATCATCATCATCATCATCATCATCATCATCATCATCATCATCATCATCATCATCATCATCATATCATCATCATCATCATCATCATCATCATCATCATCATCATATCATCATCATCATCATCATCATCATCATCATCATCATCATCATCATCATCATCATCATCATCATCATCATCATCATCATCATCATCATCATCATCATCATCATCATCATCATCATCATCATCATCATCATCATCATCATCATCATCATCATCATCATCATCATCATCATCATCATCATCATCATCATCATCATCATCATCATCATCATCATCATCATCATCATCATCATCATCATCATCATCATCATCATCATCATCATCATCATCATCATCATCATCATCATCATCATCATCATCATCATCATCATCATCATCATCATCATCATCATCATCATCATCATCATCATCATCATCATCATCATCATCATCATCATCATCATCATCATCATCATCATCATCATCATCATCATCATCATCATCATCATCATCATCATCATCATCATCATCATCATCATCATCATCATCATCATCATCATCATCATCATCATCATCATCATCATCATCATCATCATCATCATCATCATCATCATCATCATCATCATCATCATCATCATCATCATCATCATCATCATCATCATCATCATCATCATCATCATCATCATCATCATCATCATCATCATCATCATCATCATCATCATCATCATCATCATCATCATCATCATCATCATCATCATCATCATCATCATCATCATCATCATCATCATCATCATCATCATCATCATCATCATCATCATCATCATCATCATCATCATCATCATCATCATCATCATCATCATCATCATCATCATCATCATCATCATCATCATCATCATCATCATCATCATCATCATCATCATCATCATCATCATCATCATCATCATCATCATCATCATCATCATCATCATCATCATCATCATCATCATCATCATCATCATCATCATCATCATCATCATCATCATCATCATCATCATCATCATCATCATCATCATCATCATCATCATCATCATCATCATCATCATCATCATCATCATCATCATCATCATCATCATCATCATCATCATCATCATCATCATCATCATCATCATCATCATCATCATCATCATCATCATCATCATCATCATCATCATCATCATCATCATCATCATCATCATCATCATCATCATCATCATCATCATCATCATCATCATCATCATCATCATCATCATCATCATCATCATCATCATCATCATCATCATCATCATCATCATCATCATCATCATCATCATCATCATCATCATCATCATCATCATCATCATCATCATCATCATCATCATCATCATCATCATCATCATCATCATCATCATCATCATCATCATCATCATCATCATCATCATCATCATCATCATCATCATCATCATCATCATCATCATCATCATCATCATCATCATCATCATCATCATCATCATCATCATCATCATCATCATCATCATCATCATCATCATCATCATCATCATCATCATCATCATCATCATCATCATCATCATCATCATCATCATCATCATCATCATCATCATCATCATCATCATCATCATCATCATCATCATCATCATCATCATCATCATCATCATCATCATCATCATCATCATCATCATCATCATCATCATCATCATCATCATCATCATCATCATCATCATCATCATCATCATCATCATCATCATCATCATCATCATCATCATCATCATCATCATCATCATCATCATCATCATCATCATCATCATCATCATCATCATCATCATCATCATCATCATCATCATCATCATCATCATCATCATCATCATCATCATCATCATCATCATCATCATCATCAACCTCATCATCATCACCATTACATAATCTCATAATCAATCTCATCAATAAAAAAGATTGTAATGAAATGCAAGCTTTTATTATATTAAATAGACAAGCTATTACTGTCTCACCACAAACATCTATCATATTTCTATATTTATTTCATCCAATACACAAACATCTTTGAGAAATGCAAATGAATCAATGAGTGAAGGATTGGTAGTTGCGTAGTATCTCTCTCACTTTACAACGAACTATTCGTAGCACTTACTTGTGGTTGGTGACAGCAAAGAACCAGCCCTCCTCATTTCAATCCCAAATAACCCATTTTTATTCGTCACAAACCAAACCGTTTATAACTCTCCTCCCAATTTCACGTGAGTTTTTATTTCATTATTTTTTATAGAAAAACTACTCTCTGCCTGTACATTGTATCAGTGTGTTATTTTCTAGCTGGAGCAGTGAAGGCAGAGAGAATTATTTGGGAGCAAACTTTTTTGTGAATTCAAAAAGTAAAATTTCTGTCCATTACAAATTTGGGCACAGAACTGGCATATTCCAAACTAAAGAATAAAAAAGCTTGTTAGAATTCATCCATTTTAAAACAAAGAAATTTACAAGTAATGAGAGTATATTTCCATGTAACTCTTATCAAAAATATCTGTATTTTGTTTCAATCTTCAATACAAGACAAGGAATAGGTTGGGACTAAGAAGCACAAATATTCAGAACATTTCCATTGGTACTCAAGTTGTATGTAAATCTTAGGTTAGAAACTTTGAAAATTGGTGCAAAATATCTAGTGCTCCAAAAGTTGTGAATTCAGAATTAAGACCTCAAATGTATAATTAATAGTAAAAATATACGATTTTAAACCCAAAAATTTTGCTAATGCCGCTGTAACCCAAACTTTTTTTTACAATTTTCTCTGATTTTATTTACACCCGATCTTTACAAGTAATTTCTACTAGTTGCGCATCAAAGCATAAAAATAGTCATTCTTCTGTAATTATTCATCTGATACAAGGCCATTGAAAAAAGCAATTTTAAGAAATCAAAGTGTTGATTAGAAGAGCTAAACAATTCCAAAATTAGAAAAAGCATGAACTAATAAAACAACATAAAAATGCTATAAATATTAAAGATTTGTGAATGAAATTATAAATAGCTGCTTAAAGGTTTTACTTAGAATTAAACAAGTCGCGTTGAAATCAACTTCGATGAAAAAAATATTAATAGTTTGGTTGCTACTTTGATTCCTTCAAAAATAATATTTTTATCATTTTTACAACATTTTCCAAAATTGAGCAAGTTTGAATATTTTAAACTAGCATGTCTTCATGAACCAGATCATTCCAGTCAAAAACATGTGCAAACTTGATGAAGGAATAAGCAAAATGCTTCTATCCAAGATAGCTAATTGATGCTTGATAAGATCTACTAAACTCATAGTCTTATAAAGGAATTTACGGACTAATTCGTTCCTGAACCATATTAGTGCTGTAGGGGGAGGGGGCGTTTTACTTCTCCTTCAATAAAAAATGTATTGTACAAAATTGGCAGAATTATACCCCTTCAAATTTCATGGCTTTTTTTAAAATCGCTAGCTACATCTTTTGATACCATTTTCATGGTAGTTGAATGACTCATTCATGTCAAACACTGTCAATCAAAATCAAAAATTAATTTTTTTAGAAAAATTTTGACATTATCTGTAGTTAACCTAACTTAGGTTCTATATTATATACTTCCTTGAAAATTTATAATTATATAGAGTTTTGAACGCATAACACTTTATATATTTAATTTTTTAAATAATCATGGCTACTTTTTAGAAAATGTCAATCAAAATTTTGATTAATAAGAAATATCCTCCAAATTTTACATGAAATATATGTTTTTATATCGAATCGATCATGCTGGTTTCATTTCTCGACTCAGTTTTCGCATTTAGACTTTTTAAAATATGACAGCGATCAAATTTGCGGTTTACGTCAACTATCTCCAAAAATATTCTCTCTAATTTTACATGAAATATAAGTTTTACCAAATCAACCATACTAGTTTTATTATTGAACTCAGATTTTGCATTTAGAGGTTTTAAAATATCTGAAAGTGTCAATCAAATGTTTGAATTTCGTCTAATGTCTACAGATATATTTTTGAAGTTTAAATAAAATATCTATTTTTATACCAAGTTGAAGATGCTGGTTTCATTTTTAAAGCAGTTTTCGCATTTAGGGTTTCAAAATATCTAAAAGCTTCAATCAAATTTGGGGTTTACGTCTAAAAACTGTCTCCAAAAATATTTTCATAATTTCAAATAAAATATTTGTTTTTATACCAAATCGACTATGCTCATTTTATTTATGTACCCCATTTTGTCTAATGTGGTAAAAAATATGAAATTATTATTATTTAAAAAAAAACAAGACGCATCATAAAATCTTTTGAAGATTAATTTGAGAGAAGGAAGAAACCTGAAAATAAATTGAAAAGAGAACGTGTGCTCAAAGGAAATAATTTTAAAAAAGAAGTATGAATCTTGACTAAATAGAAGATCTACCATGTTCTAATGAACTAGGAAGTGGTGTAATGATCTAATATTGGGTGCTTCAAAAAAGATTTTCACCGTGAAAATAAGTTCCTCTTTTACAAATGAAAATCTTTAAATCTATAACTTATTATCTATGATTACAATTATCATTTAGCCAAGATGGGAAAGAAATCTGAAAATTTAGAATAGGTCGGATTTATCAAAAATGGCATAAATGCCAATATGTGAGAATTTATTTACTATCAAGATATTTTTTAATTTAAATTGAATTTGTTAAATCTTTTTCCTTTTGCGTGAAAGAGAGAATCTTTTAGATGAAGAAGCTAGACAACTTTTTGTAATTGAACAATGAACATCACGAATGATTCATCAGAAAAAAAACTTTAAACTGGGATTTGTTGACAAATATTCAGGCTGAATATCTCTTCATATCACCTGATAATAAGGTAGACGATACTGAGAAAAAGTCTATGATCATCAAGAAGATTCTTTAATCAGAATATTTTGAGAGCTGAAAAAATCTGTTCAAAATAAATCCTTAAAAAAGTTTGGCAGTTGGTAAAGTGAAGTACAATTACATATAGACCACAATGTATTAAGTAGACTTACGTTCTTATTCAAAAAAATTTCCGTTTTAAACTTTAAAAAACAAAAAACAATAATTTATTGCCTGAATCATCATTTATAAACCAAAAGATTACTTTTATACCATGCAACAAAAACAAAGGATAACGCTGTGTATTGTAAAATGAAATTCATTTTTAAGTAAGATAAACGTCATTTGTAATTCGATGTATCATGTTCAGTCATTGATGTTTTTTTAATAAAGCTTTCAAGAGTCATCTGTTTCGTAGATTTTTTTGTTTTCACGATCTCAGTAACAAGAGATCGCTTTCATCAAATCTTAGAACTTTTTTCACAATTTGGATCATTAGTTTCAAATATTTTGATTGCATTCTCGGTGTTCGTAAAAGCTTCATCAATGCTTAAAAGACCTAAACAACGATCAAAGCCTGCAGCTTCAGAAATTTCTACATCTTTGCTTGCATTTCTTCTTTCGTATTTTTCCCTTTCAATCAGTTCATCATTTCTGAGTCCTTCCTCATCAACATAAAGCAAGTCATTAATGTCATCGAAATGAACACTCTTAGCATGCTTAGAATATTTTCACGTTTGCTTACTACGATTTTTTTCTCCCTCTTCATAACTGGCAGAATCTTTAAAAAATTGAGGGCATATTTTTTCCCAGACTCCTTTCATGTTCTTTTGTTTGACTTTTTTTCATGCTTATTCGATAATCTTCACTGCATCAAAAATCGTAAAACCTTTCAAAAAATTCTAAAATTGATTCTCCTTTTTTAACTTTCTGTAACTTCAGTTAGCTTTGCAAATGAATAACGGAGAAAATAAGCCTTGAAAATAGCAATCTCTCTCTGATCCAGTTGTTGTAAGAAGGACGTAGTGTTTGTGAGTAAGAACATCACTTTGACATTTGGACTGTTATGTTTAAGAAATGATAGATGGGAAGGGGCGTTATCAATAAGCAAGAGAATATTAAAAGGAAGGCCTTTCTTTTAAGCAAAATTTTTCACTTCTGGAATGAAATTCTGTGAAAATCATTCTCCAAATAAAGTGCCTGTCACCCATGCTTTCTTGTTACTTTTCAAATGACTAGGAGTGTTTTTAATCTCATGGGGTTTTTGCATGGTAAATTAGCATGGGTTTTAATTTGCAATCACCTTCTGCATTTCCACCAAAAATAAGTGTTAATAAATCTTTACCCGCTTTGAAACCAGGCGTTTTGGATTCTTTCTTAGAAATAAAGTTTTCTAAGCATTCTTTTCCAGAAGAGTCCTGTTTAATTTTCGTTAAAAATTTGGGGTGGTGTAAATTTTCCTTCTTCGTTTAATTCTTGTGGGAACTTTTTAGCAGAATATCCATCTTCACTAGCGGATTCTTCCTGAACCTTAATTCTACGCCATTTTGCCCTATTTTGTAGCGTTGAAACCAGCTACTCTTAGCCACAAATGATTCTTACAATTTTTCTCTAAAGGATAAGTGCTTTTGTGCATATAACAGATGGCCTCACAAACACATGCGATCGTTGTCTTTGGCTGTTAAAATTGAGGAATTAAACTTTGTTCTTTTTTGTTCTTGTCCATTTTTAGTTCAGAGGCTGAGATTCTTTTATTTTTGTCACAAAATTGTTTCTTTTTCTTTCTTTATCGTAGAGACTGTTGAGGAAGTCATATCGAACTTTTTTGAAATGCTTCTAACAGCTTCACCGCTTTCATATAGCTTTATTATTTCATATTTTGTTTCTAAAGTTATAGCCTTCCTCTTCATCTTTTCATTATATATCGTTGCAATAATTTTTCTTTTCAAAGGCATCGTGAAGGGTGAATTAAGAATACAAATACGTAGAGAATCCAGTATTTGAAAGGACGCAATAGCTTACTACAACAGTGAGTCAGTGTATATGCAAAGCCTCATAAAGAGAGTAAGAAGGGACGAGTGGTGTCTAAACAAAATAATTAAAGATTAGAATGTTGCAAAACGTTTCAAGACCAAGCCTAAACCTTTGTTCCTATTTTATGTTATTAATGCTTCACTTATTTAGTCATCTTCAAATTTTATTACTTTTTCGTTGAATTTGTTACTTTTAAAAGGCAAATTCGAAATTCCGAGCTTTCATAAAGCGGAAGTTCGTAAAACGAGGTATTTTACAAAGGGTAGAGGAATCCGAGGCTTGGGAAAGAGAAGGGAGGGGCTGGCTACTATCTTCCTGGACGTACCCCTTCATCCTTCCTCTAAAAGAAATATGAAGAGTGAAAAGAAATAGAAGATTTTGAAATTCCAAGTCACGTTATAACAGTGAAAGATACTGGTTTTTTAAACATGTTTTTAAAACTATCTGTAGTAAGAATGGAAGATTTTGAAATTGAGGGTGCCTTTTCTTTTGTCTACCCTAATGTATTCTTTCGTCATCTTGTTTAGCGTAGATGCTGTAAAAGTGCTCAACAATGAAAATGAAAATTTGCACAATCGCGCGAAAGCATTATCAGGCTTTAAAGAATAAATATTTGATACTCTTATCTCTATTGCCTTTTGTGAATATCAAATATTTATATATAGCATTCTAAATAAGCACTATTATACATATATCACTAATACACACAAATACAAATATATATTTGAAAGAGTATATAATGAATTGTAAAAACACTACTTACTTTGCAAAGATTAAATTGGAAATCAATTTTTGTGCTACTTTGTGTACTTAGTTCTTCAATCATAATCCACTAAATAATAAATATTTGATATTTTCATAGTAGAAGTGAGTGTGCAGCAAGTGAGGAAATGTGAGTAGAAAAGCATGCACAAGTGAAAAGTGTGCTAAAATCGAGGTTATTCTTACTTATAAGACGGGTATCAAAAAATCTCCTTTTTTCATCATCATCATCATCCACTCATCATCATTATCATCATCATTATCATCATCCTCTTCCTCCTCCTCATCATCATCATCATCATCATCATCATCATTATCATCATCATTATCATCATCCTCTTCCTCCTCCTCATCATCATCATCATCATCATCATCATCATCATCATCATCATCATCATCATCATCATCATCATCATCATCATCATCATCATCATCATCATCATCATCATCATCATCATCATCATCATCATCATCATCATCATCATCATCATCATCATCATCATCATCATCATCATCATCATCATCATCATCATCATCATCATCATCATCATCATCATCATCATCATCATCATCATCATCATCATCATCATCATCATCATCATCATCATCATCATCATCATCATCATCATCATCATCATCATCATCATCATCATCATCATCATCATCATCATCATCATCATCATCATCATCATCATCATCATCATCATCATCATCATCATCATCATCATCATCATCATCATCATCATCATCATCATCATCATCATCATCATCATCATCATCATCATCATCATCATCATCATCATCATCATCATCATCATCATCATCATCATCATCATCATCATCATCATCATCATCATCATCATCATCATCATCATCATCATCATCATCATCATCATCATCATCATCATCATCATCATCATCATCATCATCATC